>SNQJ01S0016381.1:94963-110544 GCA_010110895.2 Picea sitchensis | reverse complement strand
CTAGCCCTAACTCTTCCATGACAGTTTTGGGCATGAGGTTGTGAGAGGCCCCTGAATCCATCAAGCAGTTGTGCAATACCTTGTCATGTATGTTCAAGGAAGTGTAGAAGGGAGGGGATGAGTCATTTTTGTCTTCTACCATAGGACCTAGAATAACTACAGGCCTTTCATCTTGTAAATTGATGGAGTCTGTGGGAAGGCATGAGACCTCAGACTGTTAAAGCTCAGAGAAGCGTTTCTTGAACCCTTCATGTTTAATCAATTCGGTTAGGGGCACAGGGATTCTGATCTTTTGAATTTCATGTTCGAAATTAAAAGAAGATGTAAGCTTCGAGATTTCTCTTATTTTGGGAACATGACTCTGGACTATGGGAGAGAGGGGTCGGGGCTTCTTACCTCTGTGACTATCCGCTACTTCATTAGCAGGTTTCTCTGTTCTAGTGAACTGCTCAGGAACATCAGGTGCTACTGTCTTTTTCTTAGACCTCAGATCATACCTGCCTTGGCTGCCACTAGCCTTGTCTCCCTTGCTCAACTCATTTAGCTGACTGTCCATGAGAGACTCCTCGTATGTTGATTTAGTGAGACGAGGAAAAGGAGGACTGTCCCCGAAGTAATGGATTTCATGATCAAGCTCATCTGTTTCCCCTTCTTCCCCCTCGGTCACAAAATTGTTTTGAAAAGGGGCCTAAATTTTCTGGTCTTCTCTGTCTCTTCCCCTCTCTCTTTGCACAATTGGGGAAGTAATATTGTTCGGCCTCCTGAAACCTCCTTTGTTTTCAACGTTTTGAGGGCCCTTGTATTCTTGCCTCCCCTCCACCTTCATTCTCTCCATCTCTGCAGACAGAGACTTCACCATCTTGGTTAGTTCATCCACTTGAGGGTGGGGCACCAGTGGGCCAGAAGTTGAGGTTTCCGATCTTCCCTTTCTTCTATCTACGTCGGCCTTGTTCCTTAGTCTATCAGCTGCTAATACACTGGATTCCACTTCTATGGCCGCATCTTGCATTTGAGTTAAGGAGGTGGCTCTTCTTTCTCTCAATAAAAGACAGAAATCCGGGCCAAACGCACTAGCATAAGAAATCTTGGCCGAGGCTTCTGAGGGTTTTATTTCGGCAGGAATTTTATTATACATCTTATTGAATATTTTGGAGAAGTCATAGATAGACTCTCCTTCCATCTTCTTCAAATACCCGAACTCTGTCATGTAATACATGAAATCCTTCCTATCTCCCCACTGCCTCAGGAAAGCACTATCCAGGGCTTCGATCCCAGCAATAGACCCGGGGGCCAATCCTCTAAACCACTTCCTCACCTCACCATCCAGGCTCTGGAAAAAAACTCTCATCCAGACATATTCATTTTCAATGTTCAGGTTGTCTGCATAACTGTAGAAAGCAGCCAGGTGCTCTTCCACAATTATGTCCCCTTCCCCAGTGAACTTGGGCATATACTTCAGGTAATCTCTAGCAGGGAGAGGATTTGCAGGTTGAGGTAGGACTAAGGGAGCATATCTGGCAGCTACTATGGCATCCATTCTATTTAGAGGGGGATTAATACCAACCATAGGAATATTAGGTGGAGGATAATTTGGAGGAGAAAGAGTTCGCGAAGGGGCTATTGGGAATGATTCTCGCAGTGGAATGGGAAACAAAAGAGGATTTAAGGAGAAGGCTAACAGGCTCAAGTCATTAGATGCTCCTCTTTGTGCTGGAGTGGCAGCAGTAACAAGAGGAGGAGTGGTAAAGATAGGAGTGGGGAAATCTACTGCGGTCCTGGGTCTATGCCAAAGTACAACTTCAGAGGAGAGGGGAGTGACAAGGGTTTCTCCCTCCAATCCCAGACCCGGAGGGGAAAACTCAGCAGGAACACTCCCAGAATTTAGGAAACGGGAAACCTCAGAAAGAGGTATGTTAATAAACTGAGGGGGAGCAAACGGAGTTCCTACAGAAGGAGATGGCAGATTACCTAGTTCGGTGGTGGAAGCTTCTTCTTCAGAGGCCTTTCCTTTTCTAAGAACCACCTCTGGATCAGTTTCAGGTGTAGCTAGAGGCAGTTGTGGATGAGACCGCGTGTGTCTGCCTCTGAAAGCCACAATTAACACGGCAGGTTCGCCACAGTGGAGTCGTCACAATGGAGTCGCTAGATGAACAGAAGCAATCTTTAAAGGCTATGATACCTGATGCACCTTTAGAATCAGAGGCTCAATGTCATTCAATCCCGAGGAAAATTTTCAACTTCGTCCCCGACAACGGCGCTAGAGATGTTAGCGTCAGAAGTCACTCCTGGATTGCTTGCAGGAGCAGAGCCCAACGCCCATCAGTTTTATGTCACGATAGTTGGTAATGGGTGATCAAATGGGTAGAGACTCGGAAAGATATCACTCTAACTTAGGTACTGGGTCTGGTATGTAAGGAACAAAGGAGGTCTTGATCTAACTTCAGCTAGTGGGTTGATTTAAAGATGATCAGGTTGAAGACTTGGTGAGAGGGGTGAACAAACTACCTTAGGCAACAGACCTTTCAGTAGTTTGTAGAAGAAAACCTCTGAATGAAAGATCCTCTTGGTTCAGGGCTTCGAGAAACTGAAAGGGGGACTTGACTCAATCCTCCAATTCCAAGTCGTTCAGCACTAAGAAAATCACAGAGACTGATTAGAAACAATGCAACTGTTACAATGATTCAACCTACATCATCCTATAACAGTTACAATTCGACTGGATCCTCCAATTCCAAGATTCTCTAATACGGTGTAAACAAAGACGTAAAAGAAACTGACATTTATAAGGCAAGAAGTCTCAAAAGTCCACACATAACCAGGAATAACAGTGCTTCATTAAATCTTTACAACTGGGAGTCTTGCTCAACCATCGATGCTTACAAAATACAAAGACTGAGTCTATATACTCAGAAAAATTTGCCTAACAGAGGCATGCTTAGTCATCCAAGGCTTGGTGTCCCTTCAGTCAAATTCGAACGGATATCCTTCGTCAGACGTCTCTTTAACTGCACATGGCTCCTGCAAGGGGGGTAGTTGAGCCATTAAGTGTCGAGTTAGCGTGTGCAAACCTTTCTGGCTAGTCAAGGACTCGGCATGGATTCTTTGGAAAAAATCGGTACACAGGACCCTCTCGGGCAGACAGCTTGCCAGACCCTCCATACCTTACACTTAATGAATGAGGAGAGGTTTCAACCACCCCTTCTTACCTTCATTTACTCCAAGTGAAAACCAGGATTGAGGTCGAATCAGATGGCACCTAGAGATCGTGATGATTCCTCCTGTGACCAAACTCGACGCCTTTGGCCCCTCTTGCACAACTCTTTTTATTTCCCAAGTGACCACGGGCTGTGACCCTGTGTTTATTCTCAAAGGTGCTTTTCGGTGTTCGTGAATAGGGAGGAGTTGATCCTTGCTTATCATAGTCGCGATGAGCGAAACGCCGAGATGGCTTAATTGGGCACCACGTGTCCCTCTCATATCTGACAGTCCTGAACGTACTCGACGATGTTGTGGGCCTCGAGTCCTGGATGCTCTTGGCACTTCGCGCCTCGAGTATATGAAGGAGCTTCCCCTTGCGCCTCGAAGTCACGATGGGCGAAAAGGCGAAGAGCCTAATCGCGCACCAGGTGTCCCCTTTGGATGGATGGCTAAGATTGCTTCGTGATACCGCGGGCCCGACTCTGGGTGCTTTCAGCGCTTCGGGGTTCAGGGTTTTGAGATGTAGAACGACATAGAACCCTCACCCTTCGAACTCCTGAATGCCAAAAAGCCGTCGTGACTAGATCTCACGCCACGTGTCCTCTGGATGAACGACTGCTATCCTTTCCTGCATGCAATATGGGCGCTATCCGTCGTGCTAATCTCAGTGCAACTCCGCTAATCCGCAATTTCCCGCCGGCCGCCGATCTGCTCTTATGGATGAATCCGGACCATCGACAACATAATCTCGCCCACTTACTTGCTTGGAAGCCTAAAACGAGATTTTTCCGTGCTGCGCTCGGGCGCTTCTCGTGCAACTTGCAGACTTGAATACTCTTGTGCCCAGGACAAGAAATGTTACTAACAAGACCCACAATCTAGTTTTTACTGATACTCATTCGTACACTGTACAAAGGTAGTTCGAATTTTTCACTGCTGGAATAAAAGCCGATGGTATTGCCATTGCTAAAATAGTCATGGCAACTGCCAACATTTATTCATTGTTTAATATGCGAGAAAAAAAATGAATAGATTCGATTTAAGAAAATAGTGTTCATACACATATCTAAATTGTAACAAGTTAAGTCAGTTGGTGTTAGGTATCTGTATCTAGTCAGTTTATAATTTAAAGTAACAAATGGGCAATTATTTTACAATGAAATATCAGGTCTGTAATATTCCTATCTCAGTGCAACAATGGACGTTTGGAACTAGCCACTGTCAAAAGGACTTGAACCCTCTTGCAATACACCCGTATTAATTTAATTACATTATCACAATCAAATAAAATATGGTTGATATACCTAAACAAGAAATAGAAAAGTGGAATAGAGAGGAACATGGACTGACAGTTTCTGGACAGAAAATAAAAAGTGAAGCAAGAACAACGTTGGAATCTGGGATAGCATTGAAATGTTTGATAGATTTTGAATGTAAAACTAATGATTAACATAATCCATTTTGCATTGGAATTTGATCAACTCAACTTGGAAGTACAAGGAAATACAATGTTCAAGGGATAATATTATTTAAATTTAAAATCCAATATTTTTGTTTGAGAGTGTGCACACTCTTTAAAATTATATAAGAAAAGTTATAAAATTACAAGATATTATTTATTTGAAGATATAAGGAGGCTTCATTTTCTTCTTTGCTTATAAGATATATAGTTTAGTAATGAATATGATGTTTTGAAGTTTCACTTTCAATGAGTGTTATTTGAGAGTGATAGAGACTCCATTAAAGCAGACTCATATCATTTCAATTGGTGGAGTTGACATGTCATATCAATAATTTGTGATTCATCTTAGAGATAATTGTTTTGATAACATATATTTTTTTATAAATAATTCTTTTAATTATTACAACATATATCTATTTTGTAGTATGTTTGGGTTCAAATCATTTAGATTCATGGAATTTACATTTCATACTAATAATTTGTGATTCATTTTGTAGACAATTGTTTTTATAATATATCTTATTTTATAAATAATATTTTTAACTATTATAAATTATATATAAATAATAATGTTAATTAGTGATATCAAATCAACCAACATGACTCAAAAACATGTGGAGATTATTACCAAAATCATATTAAGGTATTGAATAAGATCCTCTTGCCCCTTAAAGTAGAAATGGGGGAGTGTTGGTCTTCATCATAGAAAAAAGTTGGTGTTAAAGTATAAAAATTTAATGAATTGTATACTAATTAAGAAAATGTTTATTAAGTGTGAAAAACTTGCTTTGTATAAATCGCATAAGAGGGTTGAAAACACTTAAGTGTGGGAAATGTGTGTAAACCCGTCGGGGTACTGAATAGGCTTGATGGCAGCGGGTAAATGCACTCATGATACCAAGGTAACTTCATTGGGGTACTGAACAGGCCTGTTGGCAACAAAGCAATGTTGGGTTTAAGAGATAGCAGGTATGTGCTTATAACTCAACTTTCTACGGGAGTATATATGTCATGAATAGACAACTATTGGATGGGATTAAAGTACTTGAGTGGGTTAAATGACATCCCCGTCGAGGCTATGAACGTCTGCTTGCAGCAGTGGCTCTATCAACGGTATTTGAGTCATTTTTTTTAGACATCGTTACCCTTTGATAAAAAAAAACCTTCAGTTTATAATCCTCTGTAAAAGCATCCCTTTTCTTCCCTTCTGGTTATAATCATGGAAATCTTTTTTTAAATCTGAGCTAATCTTAATATTGTTTGATCTTAAAGTGGGTTTGTTTGAAAGCAACTTAAAATCATATCCAAGTCTTATTCTTCTTCCCTAAGATAAAAATTTGACACATCAGAGATAACTGCTTCGCCCAGTGAGTCGCCATTGTTGGCAACCCAACTACCATCTTGTTTTGTGTCTCATTGACTTTTGAAATACAAAATTGTTTCTTATGCTCACTACCTAGCATGTCTTTACATGTCACATTGATTGTGTTTCTTAGGTTTGAGTATTAGTGTTAATCAGTCATATTTGGATTTATATTGTTTGTGTGATTTTATAGTTAGCATTTATTTATCGTGTTTTCTCTATTCAATTTCATGACTGTAAAGCATGAAATTGAAGTCCTCATTTTCTTACAAATAATTAATCAAACTCTTGTGGTAATCTCCTTTGCATAGGTTAAAGGTGGTTGTTTGTTTTCTTCAATTGAAATTCTGAATCAAAAAGGTTTGAACTATGTTTTATTGATGGCCATATGAATTATTTTTAAAATCTAAGTATCACTCATAACCTAAAGGAGAATCGGATCCGATACAAAATATGTGCAATCGTTTTGATTTAATCAAATCTAAGACTACAACCTAGTTAAAACTCATGGTGGAGTTTGGTTCTATTAAAATCTCTCCTCTCTGAATAGCCTAAGTGCATATCCTAACACTTACCACTCTCATATCAAAATACGACGCTAAGTAATGCTCATTTAATAAACTGATCGAGTAGTTGTCCTTTGAATTATTTCCCTGCAAGTGTGATGATGTTCTCGATTTCGGGTTAGTCATTCGTGGAAAGTAACAAGGGTTTCGTGAGTTTAGTTGCTTTGAAATTTTTGTCCTCTGGTTTATGGAGTTAATCAAAACTCAGAGTGGTAAATAATGGTAGCACCGCCTCAATTCCTTAGATTTCAGTTTATCACCATGTATGCCAGATCAATCCCTTCAACTGTTTATGGGTTTGTGTTGTTGCAAGCACAGGGTTTTTCTTTTGATAAACATTGTTGTTGTTTCTTCTGGTCCACCACCTACGAGCTCATGGCCCCCATAGTTAGGATGGAGTCAAATGGCTCACAAGCTTTGATGTCTCATGATGACGCGGTGGATAACCTTGTTCATTTCGATTGGGTAAAGTTTATCCAATCCTTCAATGGTTTAACCTAGAGGTTGCTAGAACTTTTGCAAAGATATTTGATGGAACCAAGGCCAAGATAGGTGATATTCAGTTGTAGGTTACTGAAGAATTTGTATTTAAGATGACTGGTTTACCTCAGGAGGGTGATCGGTGGTTCAAAAACATGAAAGTAACCAACTTTCCGTGGCATCCCTATTGGTACCAAGGAAATCACGCTACCATGTAAAAGGTATGCCAATAGAACTGTTTAAAACCTGTTGACATGGTTTATTGTTGATCATAAAGAAATTTGTCAATTGCGAAGGAGGTTATGGGTTAGTGTTCTTGTTCCACGTACGTCTGTTAATGGTGTTTCAAGGTTTCAGTTTGAACATGCCATTTTACTTGCTTAAGAGCCTGTGAAAGATGTCAAAATTTTATCAAAGGACGAACCCCAATCCTGAGTCTAGCTTGTTTCACCACGATTTAATTCACATTTTGGTTAATTTCCATTTGGTTAGCAAAGGAGACACCTGACAATACTTTCTGGTGAGGAATGGTTTCCTACCCCTGCAAATTGATCCCGCCACCCACTTAACTTAGGGTACTGAGGAACCTGTGTCTATGAAAACTTCATGTCATTCGCTTAATGATTTTCGAATTGAAGTCCAAATCCAAAATGACTCTGTCATTTCTCCTAGTGATCAAGCTGAGATTCATTCTATAACCAGGATGACATCCAAAAAACATGATTTTATGCCGAAGAAACCCTTAGAATAGGTCCTCAGTCGTTTAAGAGATGAGTCATTAAATGTTGATGGACACTCATAACCTTCAATACCAGTAGCCAATGAAAAATTTAAAGGGAAGGGAAAAAAATTAGGAAAGATGTCTGTGATACTAATTTTAGAAATAAAAGAAATGGACGAATCCTGTCGAGAATGACAAGGAACAAACAAAAACAAGGGGGTAATCCTATTCCAACAATTATAATAGAAGACTTAAACTTTGTTGAGAGTGTAAGCACGAATGAAGATAGGGACGATACTCCTCAGTATGATTTCGTTTCAAACTTACCTCCGTTCCTCCAGAAATATGAGGGATTCGCAGGAATCCAGAGTGATTTAAAGACTTTGATGGCACAAGAAAAGACCCCAAACTCAGGCTACAAGCAACCTCTCCCAGATCTGGAATCTGTATATTGTGATGAGTGTACAACATGGATTCAGAGATACTAAAAAGATATCCCATACTTGCAAATGCGTCTTAATCAGATGTTAATGCAAAATAGAGATCTTGAAAGAGAAAATTAGGATTTGAGATCTGAATTGAAGCGAATTCCTCCTCGAGCAAACAAAAGATTTAGAAAATCTGAGGATATCATCATTAAACATGCAACTAATGTCAATGTTGTTATCGGTTTAGAAATGCACGATTCTTCCTTTCCAATTTTTTGATTTGGTAAACAAATGTGTGGTTTGTTTTAATTATTTTGATTGGTTTGTTACACGATTATTAGACTAGCTACAAAATACACGATTATTAGACTAGCTACAAAATCATGGATTTTGTAGCTTGTCTTAAATTAGGTATGAGATTTTTTATTAGATTTTTTATTTTATTTTTGTTTTCAGGTCTCAAGAAGGAGCGTGAAAGATTTTCTATACGTTGCTGACTCATTGGAGAATCATAAAATGTTTCTTATTTGCAAATAGTTTATGTTTCAAACAATGAAGAAATTATTTTTGAAATTTGTTATAACAAACTCTTGCTAAGTTGTTATAAACATTATTGTCATAAACCTAAGTTAGAATTTGGTTTGAAGACTCTATTTTCAGAATATCTGTCTCTATCCAGTGGGTATGAGTAATGGATCAGTTTGGTGTTTAAATACTTGGTTAAGACTTGACAAAAGACATGGTTATTTTTTTGGAGATATGGACTACATAATTTTTCATTGAGAAATATGGAATTACACTTTAACCAAGGATTTTGATCTCTGAGTTAAATATTTCAGTGCGTATTTTATAATCTGGGTATTGTGATTTATATTTCTCCAAGTATTTTATTATGTATCAATTTGATATAGCTTTTAGTGTGTTGGATCATTGCATGATTAATTGCTATTATTTATGTGTTAATTTTTCCAATCTTTTATTAGTCCTTAGTCCCAAAATCATATAATTTCAGGTGATTTCTTTTATGTGAGGCAAATCTTAAAGATGTATTGAATTTACTTATATATTTTAGATTTGCACAGATCCATTTATCAAATTGAGAAAATTGTTTCTTAATATAAAGGATTATGAATATCCTCACCCGGGGTTAACAAAACATAAAAGTTGTCCTTTTGTATTATAAATGGGATCTGAAATGTCCAAGTAAAGTGACTTTTCTTTGATATCTTTAAGGTATGATAAATATAAGAATTGTTTTTCAAAGATTTATCTTGAATAGTCAAGTTGCAGGAGTAGATTGTTATAGGAAGACACAATTATCATTTGATTTTAGTTGTTGATCAGTAACATGTTAGTTTGTCGTTTATTAGTTTAGTTTGTTTATTTTATCGAATGAATGAGAATTAACATTTAAACTTAAATTGCTTTGTTCATTTAAGTTACATCAATACATTTTGCATTCATTCCTTTTCGTGTGGATTTTCTTTATTCGTAGTTAGTCGTGTATGTTTATCTAATACTTAAATTATGTTTAAGCACTTAGTTTCACAAGGCTTTATATAAACCTTGTATATGTATATATGCATATTATATATCTTGTAAATAAAAGCTTGCAAAATTTATATATTAGTGAATGTACATATTAATTTCATGTTGGTAGATAGTTATTTTTTTTGTTTTTCCTTTCGTAGTTTACCTTAGTGTTTTCATCGGCTAACGGAGCCATAAAACTCGCCAGGGTAGGTTATCTTTAAACAGATTAGGTTACTTAGACAACCTCGGATGGGACCTTCCCTTCTCGTTGACGGTGTGTTCACATATTCCCATCAATAGGACAGAGCTGCATAAATCCCACCAAATTTTGGAGATAGTATCCCACAAGAGAAGTCTAGAAGGGAGAATATTCAAACCCCAATTCAAACCTGAATGCAAAGTAAATGAGAACCATAGCCTTTAAATAAACCATAATTCCTCATGCTTCAATGCCATTATTCCACCTACGAGGGAAATCATGATCTAGGGTGGTTGAAGAATTCAAATCCTCATAAAATTTTACATGTGTCAGGGGACTGTATAGTGATAGGTGCTTTGGCTACTGACTATGGAATACCTCCATCCCCACCAAAATTTTGTGCCAAGTGCTTGACATGCAAGGGCTTATCATGAAGTTTAATGAAAAATAACTTATGGGATATGGTAATATACCTCCCCTATTTTAAACCTTATTTTTCCACATTTCAATAAAGTTTCCTCATTTGCTAGGTTATTGTCTTGGTGATGGAGGTTTATGAGTACATGATAGAACTCAACACTCTTGAATCTCTCAACTTCTCTTTTGATTCAATTAATTTTTTTATTAGAGTGTCATTGCTTGGAGAGGTGACTTTGAGTGTAAGATTGATGATTAGTGTTGAGTCCCTGATGAAAATTATGTCCATGATGATTTTATCATCAATGATCCTTGGCCATTGGAACAAAGCAAATGCCTCTACGTGATTATTTGTAGCTTTCCTTTGTCCCCATTCAAATGTATTTTCTGTATTTCCCTCGAGATTAATAATGATCCCCAAATTCAAATGTATTTGTATGCACTTTGAAGATTGTATTTTAGGTTCTATCTAGAATTAAAATATATATTTTTCAAAGTATATATATATTAGATTCTAATGTCAATTAATGAGAGTACTTAGAGGATTAATTATTATCCTCTTCATCTAAGTTTTATTCTTCTTCGGTGACATGAAATTATTGACCATCTTTAATTTATTGCAATAATTTAAATTTCACAAACCTTGAAGATAGAAAGTTAGTTTATTATTATTAATTTTGACTTTTCAAGTTTATATTCAATCTTTCAAAATATTTTATGATATTGATAGCAATAATTTAAATTTCACAAACCTTCATGATATAAAGTTTGTTTATTATTATTAATTTGACTTTTCAAGTTTTAGATTCTATTGTCAATTAATGTGAGTATTTGGAGAAATACTAATTATCTCTAGGAACTATGATCGATGCGAATAGGAACTGGGATCTTTCATCAACAAGCATTATGATTGATGGGAACTATGACCGATAGGAACTATGATTGACAAAAACTATGACTGATAGGAATTAAGATTTTGACCGAGAGAAACTATGACCGATAAGAAATTTGATGAAGGAACTCTAATTGAAGAGCTATGAACAACATGAAATATGATTGATACCAATAGGAACTTTAATTGAGGAATGATAATCTTTGATCAACAAGAACTATGGTCGATAGGAACTATGATTGATAGGAATTATGACCGACAAAAACTATTACTGATAGGAATTGGGATTACCTACTACTACTCAACATCTATTGCTCAACATTTATTCCTTACTACTACTCAAAAATCATTACCTACTCTACTATAGGACTACAAGGTGTATAACACACATGTTTCAACAACTATCCATGATTGTTAGAGACTTTATTTGAGGTCTCTTTCCATTTCTTACCAAAATAAGATGGATAGGTAGACCACAACACACTTTAATTTTCAACACTGATGAATGCTGCCATAATCTAAAGAAACTAAAGTTTATGTTGGAAGTTAAGGTTATTTGAATACACTGATTACGTTGTGAAATGTTGAATGTAATNACGTGTCTTTCCGTTTTTCTATTTCCAATTTCTCCTTTTCAAGATAATTTACAGTTTGATTGGAAAGAGTCCATTTACTAGTAGACCATTTGAAATGGGAACAACCTGACCTCCATACATTTAGCATGCAACATGCCCCTTTAATTACTACAAAGAATCCCTTCATTAATATTATGGATTGAACCTGATCAAATTGAATCTTGTGGAAAAGATAATATAATGTTAACCTTTAGACAAATAGAACAACAATTATCATCCACACTTTGCTTAAAGAGTTGGACACAACCTTTATCACCCTACAAAGGAACGGGGTAAAGCACCCCACTTTGACACAATTTCATGGTGCTAATACTTGTAATGCGAACCTATGATTTTTTGAGCTATGATGGTTCAACAATATGCATTCCCTTATGTATTTGGTTGCTATAAGCATAGCATTACTCTGAGAAATCCTAGCTGCTACTAACTTTAGGTCACGAGTGTGACAAAATCCAGTCTGATTTGCTTTTCTACAGAACATGCGATGATTTCCCAACTAGTTCATTTGATTAGCAAACATTGTGCTTTATGCAATCCCCCAAATTCACCTTGCATAGTTTCTTGTCAAATATTACTCATTTGTAATCAACAAGCAAGAAAATGATTACTTGACTGAGGCAGGACCATCAATTGTTCATGGATGATTAAATAGGTTTTGTCAACTATTTCCTCCAAAATTATTAGTAGACTACGCATTCATGAACCCTACTTACATTTATTATGTATTTGTGTCATTTTCAAGCTCTCCTAACAAGCCTCAGAATAACCATTCTTTTTAGCTGTTAGATACCTCTGCCATTCCAGAGATATATGCATCCAAATGGGAGAGGCTAACTACTTTACAATTACAGGATGAGATTACAACTTGATCGTCATAGTTTTTTTTATTTTTATGGAGATTGGTTTCTAGAGAGAGGTGCAACGTTCAAATTTATCTTATCCATACTAGAGTGGGTATTATGCCATGTTAATTTGAAATTCAGTTCATAATCAAAAGCATTTATTTGTAATAATCAAAAGCATTTACTTGTATAAAAGATAATGGAGTCTTTTGAACTTTCATATAACTCTTGTAAAATGGAATTGATATCTGAAATTTCATACTTTGTAGGATGGACTTGATATATGAGATGTTTAAAAATGGCAAAACTTTTGAGATAAAGGCAAATAGTCTTGAGAGAGGTTGAATGTGTTCAATTTATATGATTGTTGTTGTTTCTATGTTATATTTTGTGCCATTTAAATCAGATTAATTTATGCTTAAGCTGCACAACAAAAACAACCACATTTAAATCAGATTAATTTATGCTTAAGCTGCACAACAAAAACAACCACATTCGTTGCAGAGTGACCTTCTCTTAATAGGAAAATTCAACACTTGGGTTCCTTAAATTCTCTTAATCAAGAAAAGCACAGTAAATCTTTTTGGCTTTAACAACACTCACTCAAAAGCCAATATCAGGTTTTTGAGGCCAACATAACCAAAATGTCGGGGGAAAGTTATAGTGGGATGATACTCCGCTAAGTTGATTTTGGCATAAATCTTAGGTAGAAAATAATATCCAGAAGAGAATATGACCATAACTAAAAACTTACTTCATTTTTCTATTATCAATGATTGTGTTATATTCACCTGTATACTTCTTTATTCTTTTCTTGCTCCTTTTAACTATGCGACGAGGGGACTTACTATGTCTCGGGAATTGCCCAATTTATACTTTAATAGCAGTGCAGTAAACAAAACTGCAATCTATTGCGTCATATTTTAGAGGTTTTTAAATGGTCATGAATTATCTAGGATATATCCTATACATGCTGAAAACAGAACCGATGAACATTTTTCTCCACACGATCTTTCCATGGACTCTATGGGGTCTAGACATATAAATCATTGGGCTTTAACTCATGGAGTTATCTAGAGTTCGCTTTGCTTTTTGCCTGCAATAACACCATGTTGTTTTATGAATCCAAATGGGAAAGTATAAATGTAGAGTAAGTACCTAATTCATGCAAGAAACACAATCCCAAGCGCTCACCTTTAGAGAAATTGTCAGGGGCTCATCTTGGCCATGGTTTTTTTTAGTTCTTTAGAGAAATTGCCATAGGGGCTCATCTTAGCAATGGATTTTTTGGTTATTAGGATTGGATAGGGATTGAAATTTATATATATATATATATATATATATATATATATTCCAAGGCCCAATTGGTCTCTGACTCATATATGTGTTAGAGATAATGCCTAATTAATGCCTCTACTAGAGTTTAGGGATTGGATTGGGTTAGGTGGAGGAAGTTGAGATATTCTCTCAACCTCTCCCTCCAAGAGTAGAATAAGTTGGATCTCACAACACTTATATAAGTGTGATGTATCTCTTGTTATTTTGTGGGATAATACAAATTGTTTTCTGTGTCAGCTTAATACTTTCAATTCTCAATTTGGTATCAGAGCAGGTTAGCAATTGCTGAGTTGCTGCGTGGAGGAACCATTCGTCTATCTCACTAGGTGAGATGAACAGTGTGAGTGGGGAAAATGGGAGAGGGGGAGAGGGGGAACCGCAAGAAGGTGGAAAGGGGAAAAGGGAAAAGGGAGGGTTACGGGGAATGGGAAAAGAGAGAGGGGGAATGGGGGATGGTTTAGAGTGTGTGAGTGTGAGGTTTTTATTTTTTATGGGGGTTACGGGGGAATGAGGAAGGTGGGGAACCGTGAGAAGGTGGGAAGGGGAAAAGGGAAAAGGGAGAGGGGGGATGGGGGAGGGTTTAGGGGGGTGTGTGGGTGTGAGGTTTTTATTTATTTTTTAATTTTTTCTGGACTTTAAAATTGTAGCAGAATTTTTTTCAACAAAAATAATCTACTCCAACTGAATTTCAAGATTTAAATGACCAAAGGCCAATTGTTGGTCAAAGACCAGATCATAAAAACTCTGAAAATTTGAGTGGCTAAAGGCTTGTATTATTGTTGCCAAGGGCAACCAAATTTTGACCAAAAGTCTATGGACCAAAGACCAGGTTCAGACTTGCTCTGATACCAAATGAGACGAACAAAGTTCGCTCACAGAAGAGTTATCCAAAATACTTGGAATATAACAAAGTAATCCATGTAGGACTGTAAATAATATATAAAATATGAATAGATAAGATAATAATAAGATATAATATTATTACAATTGAGAATGAGGGCTCGTTTATATACCCACGTAGGGGTGCCCTTTACCAGTAGTCATGTCCTTTGAGACATGACCTTTCATTATTAATAATTATTATTTATTAATTATTATGTTATGAATATCTATGGTATATGTATATTTATGTTCATAACACTAGGAGTCGTCTGTCAAACTCTGATTCGCTGTGCATGGAGGAGGTCGCATCTTCAAAGCAACTCTTTCCCATGGGGATCTTTACAACAACAAATTATGTGTTTTTCTTTGAAGATGAGGAGGAGGATGTTGGATCATGTTGTCATTGATGCCAATGGTTTGATTGATTGATGTCAAGTGATGGATTGTTTCATAGGCTTGATTGATTGATGATTGATGCATATGAATTGTCCTTGATGAGAATGATAGATGTCAAGTGGAAACCAATTGATGAAGATGGATCAATGAGTTGTCATTGATACATGATGCATAGTTGTTGTATATGATGCAGTGGTGGATTAATGTATAGATGACTCATTATTGTCTT
>SNQJ01S0016381.1:68045-81832 GCA_010110895.2 Picea sitchensis | reverse complement strand
GTGAATGCTTAGGGAATTCTTGGTATGGCTTCTATGATATGGTTCATTTTGGATGATTTGGTTGATGGAGTGATCAATACTCTTGTGATTCAGTGGTGACATGATTGCTATGGTATACTAGTTGTTTATACATGATTGAGATATCATTCATATTGATTTGTTGTGGAGCATGAACAAGCTATTGGATAGCTTGGATGTGATTCTGACTGGCTGGTGGTTAGTTTGGACAGTCAGAGACAGAAGAGAATGATATATTGGTTGCATAGAATCTGAGTTGGTCTTGAGGGACAAACCCTAAGAATCTTAGAAGGTATATGCAGGCTGCTATATACACTGGCCGCGTGCATATGTGGGTTGTAGTGAGCCGGGGCGCGTGCACACATGGGCTGCACTACTGACAGGTTGCGTACCTATTGACAGATTGACATCTGTTGAGGATTGTTGCATCATCTTAGTTGATGTTGAGGGTGTAAGCTGAGTCTTGCATTATAGAGTCGGTGCTCTTGCAGAGTTGTACTCTATTCAGTTGTTGCTGATAAACCCCAAGGATTGTAGTCCGTAATAAAAAGAAAATTGTACATACATCTTGTGTTCTTTGTGTTCATTGTGGTGATGACTTGTTGATGATATATTGTTGATATGTGGTCACATCTAACTGGTTATAAATGACAACAATGGGTAATGAATAAATGTTGAATGCTAACTAAAGATTTTTGTGTAAGAGGGGAGTTTTGGGAAAAAGATCCCCACACTCATTCACCCCCCCCTCTAAGTGTGGTAGGTGTGTCCAACAGAGGAAAATGAGACAGTTTTCGAAGATCAGCATGAAGATGATGGTGATCATGAGTGCAATCCTTCAGAGGAAAAATCATGTAATTCTGATGGTGATGGAGGAAAGCAAGTGCAAAATGGGGCACAAACACTGCAGATTAATGCAGGTAGTGATGAAAAGATGTCGTTGCAAGGTGAGACATCAATGACATGTCCTCTTGTATCAGGAATTGCCACATATGTCATATTGATCAAGTTGGCTCTCGTGACAACAGATTCTACCCTGGATCCAAACTACATGAGAAACAAAGACAAAGAAGTGACATCCTATTTGAGTCAGATAGATCTAATGAAGACTATTGATTGTGAGCTTATATACAAAATCAACATTAACTTCTACATCGACGTATTCTGTGAGGCAACACTGGAGACTGTTATGAAGGAAGGAACTCTTTGTTCGCCACATTATATGATTCCGACATGTTCCACTTGTCCTTCATTAATGAACAATATTTTAGAAAATTTCTGCATCAACAACAATGCTAACAACATCATCAATAGCATGAGTGTTCTAAATTTTCAATTGTTAGCTGATAGAAAGTTATTGGGTTCTACCTTGGCACTTTCTCCAAAGGGAGACGAGTACAAATATCATTGAGAGTGCTCTAAACTTGGGTATAGTTATCATTTTTGTAGCTATGGTCTGCAGTCATTGATCTATTATGTGTATTAGTGGCAGAAAATTGTTGTGTTGCACCTAAAATTTGAGTGCTGAATCATTACTTCATAAAAATAGTTATATATATGTGTGTGTGTGTGTGTGTGTGTGGTGTGCAAGTGTAGTATAAAGACTCTTGTCTCTTGATATAAGCTGGCAACCCTGGTTTCAAGAACAATTGTTCTTATTGGAAGTCACCTTGTATACTTGAATGTTGAGGACATTTCGTATCCAAACTGCTCTTCTAGACACTTACGGACAATCGAAAGCCGACAGATGGAGGCATGTTCATAGAATGCATCAATAATTGACGTCTTTTCTCATGGAAGCCCCGGTGAGCCGAGATTGTCAAAATTGTCAATCGTACAAGAGCATGAATGATGATCTGAAACATTTATACTTTAAATGAGTTGAAAGGAGAGCTCGAAGAAGAGGAAGAGAAAGAGCGCAATCCAGAGGCGTCAGAGTGGGTGTATGCGTTGATGAGGATTATGCCGGACGAAGTATTGTAACCTTTTATGTTATGTAATTTGTGAAATTTTGTAATGTAGGCATTAAGGGGGGGTGTTAGAGATAATGCCTAATTAATGCCTCTACTAGAGTTTAGGGATTGGATTGGGTTAGGTGGAGGAAGTTGAGATATTCTCTCAACCTCTCCCTCCAAGAGTGGAATAAGTTGGATCTCACAATACTTATTTAAGTATGATGTATCTCTTGTTATTTTGTGGGATAATACAAATTGTTAAGCTTAATACTTCCAATTCTCAATTATATGTTCTTTATCTATTTTCTGAATGATGTCAGCAAACTTTCCCATATCTGTGGTTCCCTTGATATTTGCAGCTTGGGAGAGACTTGTAGTTACCATAATGATGTTATATTTGATGCAGTTCAAGGAAGAACCCCATATATGGAGCTTCAAACCAATTGTTGGAGCTTTACAGATTCGATTATGCTGGAGCTTTAAAGAGTCAATTATTTTGCAAATGGATACACAAATCTGGCTGTGCAAACCTCGAGCAATGCAATAATTCATTGCTAATTGAACTATGTTGTGGTATTGTTTAGAAATGCAAGAATTCATTGCTAATTGAACTATTTTTATGTTGTGGTATTGTTTAGAAACAACTCTGTAAGCTGTTGCCATTATCATGAGAGCAATTACCCAAGACAAGCCTTGGATCCCTAAGATGTGTGAGAGAGTTTGAACTCTTCCCCC
The DNA here is from genome assembly GCA_010110895.2 of Picea sitchensis. NCBI lineage: Eukaryota > Viridiplantae > Streptophyta > Pinopsida > Pinales > Pinaceae > Picea > Picea sitchensis. The sequence continues at coordinate 79,124 of SNQJ01S0016381.1, read as the reverse complement.
AAAATACAAAATCCCCCAAAATACAAAATCTAGCATAATCTCATCTCATTTTCCATAAGAAAGGCCTCAAGAATGCAGAATCTGATCTCATTTACCATAAGAAAGGCCCCAAGAATAATTTTTTTGGCGTCCACATGGATATTGTGAATATTGAGAGAAACCTTTTCATTTTCTTTAGCATTTACCTTTAATGGAAGCCCAAGACAAAGAAATATATCCGTTGGAAAATAAATAGAGTATTTGCAGAAAAATATAGTAAAACAGAGTATTTGAGACTGCTGTATATCCAAGTAAAACACACATTTATATTACAAACTGAATACTTTTATAATTAGTACTATTACACATTCTATCCTTTTTCTTATTTAGTATTACTGTTTACTTATCTTATCTTTTATATATAAAGATGATTACAGTTTTTTTATTTATAATAAACTATGTTGCAAAATATTTTACTTACTACACATCAAAAGAAATGACATAATTATTGATTATTTATTTCAAGTTGCTCATCAAACTTATTTTCAACCCTATCTTTCATGACTAAGATCACATTCCAAAGTCTCACCAAACATCACTTCAACACTCCAAAACTCCATGGCTACCGGAAAACGATATTCTCTTTTCCTTGCAAAAATATCTCCATCGTCGTGGTTTATTGCATTCCTGTAAGAGTAATGTGCCCATTTATTACCATTTGGATTTGCCTGCGCAATAGGAAGAAATGTTAATAAGTTTTAAAAGGTCGATAAATTTTGAAATAAATAAATTTTATTATTTTTAAAGAAATGTTAATTTCTTTAAGACACATAGAGTAAAAAATATTATTTTTAGATTTGCTTGCACAATAGGAAGAAATGTTAAAAAGTTTTAAAAGGTTGATAAATTTTAAAATTTAAAGTGGAAATAAATAAATTATATTATTTTTTAAATAAATGTTAATTTCTTTAAGATATACAGTAAAATAAAGTTTGATTTTAATAAGTTGTTAAATTCAAGAGAATATTTAAATAATTGAATTAAATTTATTTATAAATTAAATATTATTTTTATAAAATATTTCATTCATTTTCAAATAATTAAATTTAAATATGTGAATTAAATTTATTTATACAATAAAATATAAATCAAATATTAATTTTTTGAATACCTAATTAAATTCTATATTGCTCAATCAAACTAAATGTATGGTATTCTAATTATATTAAATAGTAAGAAATTTTTTAACAACTTAAATTATAAATAAAGATAGTGAAAAGATCTTGTGTTTCTTTCAATAAAGTAATTCTCATTATTTTTAATATTTCGGTGAAACTACATTTTAAAGAAAAAAAAAAGTGTATGAAATTTCCTATATATTACAGGTGGTAAAAATTACTTATATACTTTGCTCAAAAATTACTTACATACTTTGCACAGGGTTCTAGATTAGGTGTCTCAACCCAAAACCCTTTCTTTGTCTTCACAAACTCCACGTATTTGTGTTTTTTCAAAAATACTGTAGCTCAACATTGTTTGCATGCTATTGGGTCTTTGGCCTTTAAAACTAGAATGGAAGTTACAAATAGAAGTATGTTATGTTTTACTATATCATCTTTAACATTAATCATTAAAAAAAACATATAAAATAGAGAGGGAAAAGAGAAATTGGACCTTAGTTTTTATTGTTTATTCCACATTTATATATCGTGAGATCCCGTGTTGTGCATCTATTCCAGATGATTGATTTTCTTCATCTTTTTGGGCTCTCTTTTCTTTTTTCTTTTTTGTCTTTTTCTTTCTTCGGTTCCTGAACAATTCATTAATTCAAAAATCATCTAAATATCATTTTCTTAAAAATTAAAAAAAAAATCTATTCATTATAATGAAATCACTTTTCTTATTACTTTAACTAAAGCAGATATTGTCTTCAAATATGTATAATTAAAAATGTTTATACTCTCTCATTTAAAGAAAATAATAACTAAATTTGAAGAAACTCCAACAACATGCCTTTATGCTCCTATTTATTTCTTTGTTGCTTTTGGGTCAATTAGTAAAGGGGTTTATTAATCTACACATATCTCTTTGTAAGCTTTAACTAGTGGTGGTGGGGAAAATATTATGTAAAACATATTTGAGAGTGAAGGTGGATGAGGGGAGATATTATGCAAAACATATGGTAAGGGTGGATGAGAAGAGATATTTTCCCCCATATCTCTCCCACCCACACTCACCATGTTTTGCATAATATCTCTCTACCCTTGAAAAGATATTATGTAAAACATATAATATGTTGCACAATATCTACCTCCATCCATCCTCATATGTTTTGCATAATATCTCCACACCCACTCTTACCTTCAAATATGTTTTACATAATATCTCCCCCAAAAACATATTTGAGAGTGAAGATGGGTGAAATAAATATTGTGCAAAACATATAATTATATGTTTTGTATAATATCTCCCAATATGTTTTACATAATATCTATTCTCACCCACCTTCACTTTCAAATATTTTCCCCACATTCGCCTCGCCTCGCCTCGCCTCGCCTCGCCTCATATATAATATATAAACCCCTCACCCATATATAATATATAATATATAAAGATAAAGTGAATGAAAATATTATAAAAAACATATAAAGTTTTTTTAATTTTTTCCGTGAACTTATCACCAAGTACACACAAGACCTCTATTGATCCTTTTGTATTTTTTAATTATAAATACATGTTTTAAGAAAGGATTAAAAAGCAAAAGTTGAAAGCGGACTTTATAACTAACCTTCCCGTAAAATTCACAAATAAATTTACAATTTATACTTCGCTATATTCCATTTTCTGGTGTTACTATTTTAACTATTCAGGAATCGCTTACCCTTATGAGCAAGTTTATCTTAATTTGGCGCTTTTCCAAAATTTGCCAACAACGGGCGTTCCGGAGTTCCTCTGCTTCTTGCGGGTCGTCTAGCGAGATCTGTACCACTACTTCTTGAAGGCTCTTCAACCTCTCTAATCCTTCGGGCATACTTTTCATGTGGTCGCACCAAATGAATTCAAAGTGTTTCAACATTGGCATTGCATTATCCTGCAACGACGGAAACTTTCTCAAACCCTGAAAATATTGTACGGTGAACCATTCCAGTTTCTGAAATGCCCTAGGTCCTCCAAACTCATTTGGAAACTCAATACACTGATCGTTATCCCACAATTCTATCTTTTTGAGATGAGGAATACTTGCTAGGCCTTTATAATCATCAGCACTACATCTGTGAGCATATTCTAACACAAGCTCCATGAGGTTTTGGAGGTCAAAGATCCATTTGGGCACCACACATCGACCAAGACAAATTTTTTCAAGGCCTTGCATGACATTCATATCCGTGGGAAGAGATAGGAACCTCTTTTTATTATTATTTATGAAACGAATGGTCCGCATATTTGTCATACCCCCAAAAATTCCCTCCTCAAGTTGAATGCCCAAAATTCCCTCCTCAAATTGAATGCCCTTTGATGATGATGAAAGAGCATCATCAACCTTTGCAATTGTTAATGATAGCTGCTGCAGAAGTCTCAATCCTTTGAGATCGGTCAATTTCAAGGCATTGGCATTGTCTCCACTTATTTCTCTTCCTACTACAACGCCATGCAGCGTTTGTAAAGAGGTGAGCTGCGATATGCCGACTGGGAGCAACTCAATTTTACTGGACCACTCTGTATTCAGATGTAGCATAAATTGGCTCTTCCCTATCCCTGAATGAAGCCTTTTTAGATTATGGCAGTGACTAACATCGAGAAACTGGAGGCGCCTGAGACCACTCAACCACTCGGGGAGGATATCAATCTGTGTCCTATATAAATTCAAGAATTTTAGGTGCTTCAAATTTCCGACCGATTCAGGCAATGAATTGATGGAAGTCGCACCTACATCTAACACAGTGAGATATCTCAGATTGTTAAAAAAGTTTGGAGAGATTGATCTAAGATTCTGATTATTAAATAGCATTAGAGTGCGGAGCCCTGGACACTGGATGTCCTCTTCGATTGTGGATATATCGTTTTTCATCAAAGAAATTCTACGCGAGCCCCTGCACTTTTCCACTGGTAATTTTTTGATATCTTCCCCAGTATTTAACAAACATTTAGTTTGCCTCAGAGATTCAGAAAGAGCCAAGTCATGCAATAAATCATGCATTTTGCAATTCTCTACTCTCCCATCCCAACCAACCTCTGAAACTTCCATCAAGCATCGATCAATAAGTTGGTCTAAGTACGACCTTCCTAAATCGTATGCTTCAGCAGGTACTTGGGTCGAAACAAATTCTTGAGCAATCCACGCATATACTAAATATTCGGAATATATGGGAGTGTTTTTAGGAAAAACAGAACAATAAACAAAACAAGCCTTCAGATGATTAGGCAAAGCCTCGTAACTTAACCTCAGAGACGGCATAACCTTGCCGCTTATAGGAGCTGCTTCATTTAGATGATCCAGCGTCCTTTGCCAATCATTAGGAAGACTCCTTACTGTAGCCATATACACTCCTACTGTTTTCAGAGCCAAAGGCAGCCTCGAACATTTCTCTACAATACGTTTCGCTATGCAAGCCAACTCGGGTGGAGGAGTCTGCTCTTTAATACCGGGGAAGGCGTGAATGCAGAACAATTTCAAGCTCATGTCATCTTCTAAAGTGTTCATTGGGTGGATATAATGATTTGGCATATGCTCTACTACTTTTTTATCACGGGTGGTGATTATAATCTTCTTCTTGCATGTCCATTCAGCCCAAAAAATTTCATCAAAAACATCTATGTTCCATACGTCATCTAGAACTATTAACAAACTTTTTTCTTTCAAACGTTCTGAAATTTCCTGGCGAAGATCCTCCAGATTCATTTGATCAACTTTGGTCTTCTCCTCCTCCTTCTTCTTCTTCCCGTCAAGTTTGATCTTTTTCTCGTCAAGTTTCATCTGCTTCCCAGCGTCAGGTTTGATCTGCTTAATAGCGTCAAGTAATAATCGTTTAGCAAAAAATTTCTGCGATACAGAGATCCAAACCTTATGGTCGAAAATTTGGCGGTCGCTGTGGAACTTGAAAAGACGTTGGGCTAAAAGAGTTTTGCCTTGCCCTCCCATGCCCACGACCGCAATGACTTCAGGGCCTTCTTCCTTCAACAACCGTTCATTAATTTCCTTCATGTCTTCTTCCATGCCCACAATTTGAGATTCTCTGATAAGTGAAGTCGATTTTTCCCTCTGGTCTTCTGAATCGCTTAAAACACGAGCATTCACATCGAGTATAGAGGCGAATGTAATATACTTAAGATACTTAGCATCCACATGTATCTTTCTGATTCTCTCCTTCAATTTCTTAATCTTGCGGCCCATCCGATAACGGAAGATGGGGTTGCCAAGCTTGCAATAACGGAAGAGCGGAATGCTTGCAACCCGACATTCCTCCACTATGTCCATAGCATCTTCCACAAAATCTTCAAGATTTCCAATCCAATTGGACATTGAACGGGAGTTCCTTCTCTCTGCGAGCTCATTCAACAAGCCTTCAATGGTACCGACCTGATCACATAGGAATTCAAAATCTTCTTTGAAACCAGTAACCAACGATACCTCTTCTAAGATTGTATCAGCCAGCATAGAAGTCAATTTTTCTGTAACCGTGCTAGCAATAACTGCTGCCATTTCCCTCTCCGCGTCCGCTCACTTCTCAATCTTCCTTTACTTTTGCTCGACCAGTAAACCAGACACGTAGCGTCTTGAGCATTGTGTTTTGCGAGGAGGTAAGCAGGGATATGTGATATTTTGTAACTTAACGAGGAGGTAAGGGATAATCCCTAACGAGAAGGTAAAGGATAATACATTACTTTCTCGATCGCTACGATAATTGCTAGGCACATCTAAAGAAAAAAGGAATAGCATCATGCCTTTGTACTCAATTACTGTATTCGAAAGATGGGAATTCTAATTAGCTTAATCCATAGATAAAATATGAAACGAAAAGATAATCGCTTACATTTTAATAATCAAACAAGATTATTTTGCTCTAATACTTTCGGTTGGGATGAACAATTTTGTTTATGTAAATCGATCAAGTCGAGTCTTGAAGAGCCAAAACACTCGTTTCAAATGGAACTTTATTCTCTCCACCCCACGGTACAAGTGAACCAAGACCCCACGTTACACCTTGCGGCAAGGGATTTAATTTTTCAAATTTAACTTCCATTTATTTACAACACCAAACAACCACTAATATCTTAAAGATTTTTTTTTTTCTTTTTTATGTGCCTTTGTTCTTATTAGACAACCTTAGCTTTGGATGAAAGGAAGGAATAGCCTCCTCTACGCTCTTCTTAGACAACTTTTAACTTTGAATGAAAGAAAGGAATAACCTCCTATCCTTCCCTTTGGCCAGAAGATTGGGATAGCTTTTTGCTTTGGATGAAAGGAAGGGATAGCCTCTTCTACGCTCTTATTAGACAACCTTTAACTTTGGATGAAAGAAAGGAATAACCTCATATCCTTCCCTTTGGGTAGAAGATTGGGATAGTTTTTTGCTTTTTTTTTTTCGCTCTTATTAGACAACATTTAATTTTGGATAAAAGAAAGGAATAACCTCCTATCCTTCCCTCTAGCCATAAGATTGGGATAGTTTTTTTCTTTTTTTAAATGAAGGTAAGAAGTGACTAATAAAAATAAATAGTTGTTATATTTGTAAATGGTTTATTGCATTAATTTAGATTTGTTTTAATCTCCGATTTATTAAGCTTTTAGGATGATCAAATTTTTTGAGGTGCAAATATTTTTTAAAGAGCAAAAACTTGAGCACTCTTGTCTTTATTTCTTACATTCACAAAACCATCATGATCTCAAGATTCTACATAGACACAACTATAGGAGGTCAATCTATGAGAACCCAAAGGCCCTTCATGCATTTATAAACCTCATATTTAAACTTGTGATATTTGGCTTGAGGCCTTTCAACTACACAAGTGTTCAAATTCAACACTTCATATTCCAAGGATTAAAAAAACTCATTAAATTAAATAAATGTTTCACCACATTATAAATTATTACAATTTTAAGCAAAAGGGTGAGTGCAAGCTAATGATGGTCCCTCACGACTCATTAGTGAATATGCAAATATGGAAAGATAACAACCTATTGACTTTAATGAATTATTTGAGGTACTTTCACAATTTATTTGAATATGGTGTAAGAAGATGAAATATAGGAAATCAAATTAGCTTATGGAATATATAATTTTTATTTATGAAAGTTTTGAATTATTATGTGAAATTCCAATTTTTCTAATAGTGGTAAGTTACTTTTCCTGCAAAATATAATGCATATGTTCGCATCATTGCACTTGTTGACTATCTAAATAATGTAATTTCCTCAGAATAATTTGTGAAATTATAGAGAATAATTGGTTCTTTTTAACCACTATTGTTTCAAAAATTTTAATGTTAATTTTATATTTTTTTCAAATACAAAAAGTTAGCATAATCGTGATGAGGTCAAGTGCTACTGATGGGTTTAAGGGATTTAGCATATGGGTGAGTGCAAGCTAATGATGGTCTCTCATGATGCATTAGTGGCGATGCAAACATGGAAAACAATAATTTGTTGACTTGGAGGGATGATTCAAGGTACTTTCACAATGAACTTGAATAAGGTGTAATACAATGAAATGTAGCTCTCAAGCAGGAACATGTACACACACATGTTCCTAATGTCACTATCTCGACAAACCCTAAACCATCACCAAGGATGCCAACTCGAATCCTTGACAAGAATGTCCATGTGCGATCTAGGAAAGCGTACACACTCTAGGAACACGTGCATATTCCCATTAGGATCGAATAAAAAGGCCTACAATCCGTTTATTTCCCTATTAGACCAATCACACAACATGTTTGAGGGGTGATTGAGTGAATTAAAGGAATGGGATTTGCTAGTGTCCACATGATCCTAACGTTGTCTCCGAGGTATTCTAGATATTTATTCTCATGCAATTTCATGATTTTTTAATTTCCTAAACTATTCAAATGTTTAAAAAATGAACCTAATTTATATAAATTGCATCACACATAATTAACACGGAACCTAGAGAAAACCAAAACTTGACACCACCACAAGAAGGCACACCAAACCCCAACCCACAACCAATAAATTTAAGCATGGAAATTGATGAAGGGTTGAGGTGTCTTAGATCTTTTGTCTAAGACTTATGGAATACTAGATGTTATAGAAAATTTTGCCTCACTCCATGCATATTTCTTTGATGGCCTTCGATTTCCCTCTGCAGACTTCATTTCCCCTTTTTTCTCACTCCAGAGTAAAAAATACATATTTTTGTCCATATACGCGACCTATAGTTAGACAACTCGCGTATACCCAGGTTGCTCCATTACATCCCGTGTACATCGGGTTTGGTGCTCAAAAATTAAAAAATGTGTCGGGTTTCCATGCCATGTCACGATATCCATGATCCTTGACCTTCCATATATTAGAAACTGATCCAGATTATTTTCGGCACAAAATGAGAGCTGAGATATAATAAAGAAATGTACAAAGATATATCAGATATCCAATAATATAATAGAGATATATAACCATAAACAAAGAGATACAGTAATTGATCCAGGAGGATCTAGGTGGCCACCCAACTTGTCCAACTGGCTCAAAACAATTTTTGGCAACTTACTATTTTTAGTATTTTTTTGGTTCCGAAACTTTTGGGGCCATTTTGAGGGCCTAAAAGACGTTTTTTCATGATCAGACACTCTCAATGATAGCCAAAGGCTCTAGTTGAGCCCCCTAAATGAATATCCTCATCAATACCTTTCCAATAAGCTATCGTGCTCCCTAAACGAAGATCGTATGCAAAAGTTACGACCCCGAGGTGTTGATGTGCTAAGTTACCCCAAAGGGACCCACATGACTTTTGGCGCTTCATCTCCTAGGGTTAGGTTTTTGGATGTCTAGGGTTTTGGAATTCCTGTTTATTTTGAAAAGGCCTTCAGAGCCTCATTGTACTCATCTTCTTGCAAATGAGCATAGCCATCACATCTCTTGTCAGAGATAAGCTTCCACCATTCTAACAAGCTTGTTTCCAATCTGTATTTTACAGTTTTCATCATATTTATTATTTAATAGAAGCCGAGTTTTACTGTATCTCTGTTATTGTTCACCGTTTCTCTATGTTAATATTAAAAATATGGGGTTTCATTTTGTTTCTCTCATAAATCTGGATCAGTGGTATCATAGTGGTCTACTCGTCGTTTTTTTTAATGCATGTCCCCGACGCGGTCAGGGTATAGAGAGTTGGGTCTTGAGATTATTTATCTTAAGGACAACTGCTCTCGCACGCCCAAAAAACCGTCCATGGCGGGAAAAAATAAATACGACGGGACAAGAGATCCTTTCAAAATGTTGCTCGAGGAATCCCTTGAGTGACAGAGGAATGAGATGATGGACAATTTTTCACAAATCCTTCGACGACTGTTGACAAGCAATGCATCCACCTCAAGCAGAGGTGCCACCCCCTTCAAGGTACATATCATTTTTGATATTCCTATATTTGAAGGTCAAATATATGTCGATGTCATAGATAAATGGTTAAACCTTCTAAAAAGGTATTTTTTTGTCCACAACTTTTTCGATAGAGAAAATATTACATTTGCGCTCCTCAAGGCCGCCCCCATGTCAAATATTGGTGGGATACTTTCTGTGAGAAAAAGGAAATAGAGGGATCCACATTATTTGCAGTTACACCCACTTGGGGTTCCTTCAAGGATGTTATTAAGGAACAATACTACCCTGTTGGAAGTTATGACGACTTGTATACAAGATGGACCACGCTGTGGTAGGAAAGAGACCAAATAGTGTCAGAGTTCACTAATGTATTCCATACCTTTTGCACCAAGCTGGGTATCAAATATTCTGAGCAACATATGGTGATCAAGTACCGTGATGGTCTGCATAGATACATCTAGACAGAAATGGAGTTTTTGGACATCTCTGTTAGAAAAACAGGATCATGGAGCAATAAAATAAAACAAATGTGGAAATAAAACACAAAGGATACACAATACAATAAAGACATAGATATACGTGGTTCACCCAGTGTGGGCTATGTCCATCAGAGAAATTTCCAGTTCCTTCCTTTTTATTATCCAACAAAATGAAGGGATACAACCTGGACACCCACTGTAACTTCCTCTTCTTTCTCTCACGGTCTCCTCTCTCAGAATACAATAATCACACATACACAACCAGAATACAATTCCCTCATAAAAGAGGGTTTCCTTCTAGGGAAAAAAACCCTAAAATAAATTCTACCGTCAGATCTATGACCTTATAATGAATGGTCCAAATTTACTATGAAATTACAATATTTTACAAGGCAATTTTTCCTTTGGGGGCTTCGCCCCCAAACCCCTGTCGTGGGCCTGATGGCCCCCAGACCCCGTAGGGCGGGAAATATCCCTCGCGTGGAGGGGTGTACAGTCTTCATGGGGTATAAACACAACTGAAAACAAAGACCTCTGAATCAGGAAGATAATTAGGCTCCACAAACAACAATCTCATCCTTGGGCGTGACCTATCGATATGCCGTCAAAATCGAGCAGAAGTTGAAACAAAAGACGTGATAGTTTGGGTTTGGGAACCCCTCATAGAAGAAGTAGGGAAAGGACATCTCCAACCCGTAGAAAGAAAGGGAGAAAAAATATGGGTAACCTTAGGACAACCAATCCAAGCTGCAATCAAAGAAGGACAATGGGAAGATGAAGAAAGATATCGGGAAGTGGTGCAACTTCCATAAGATCCCCTAGCATAACACTCTTGATTGTCTCTTAGAGCAGTCATTGGTGGCTAAGGTAAAATATTTTGAATAATATGTGAGTTTCGACTCTGAGTTAGAACCAGAAAAGGGGAGACATATCATTGACACAAAACTCAATGCCACCGTTGTTATCCACATTTTTGGTTATCAAGATGATGACATGATAATGACATGATGATGGAAGATCTAGCTCTTTTTTAAGATCATTTTCATGAAGAAAGTTACACTTATC
>SNQJ01S0016381.1:35261-54272 GCA_010110895.2 Picea sitchensis | reverse complement strand
CAGGTTGTATTCCTCTTTTTCAGTTAATATAATATATGAATATGTCCCTTTCCCATAATGATGATATCACATTATTACATGATTCCTTGATCACATGTATAGTCTAGAGTTTTGAATATATTAATGTCTTTGTTATGATTGGTATGTGTTGTTGTGATTGGACGACGCAAGAGCATCGTAGCAGAGCGAGGATCAACAGAGATAAGGAGAGCTTTCATAAAGTAAGTACATCATCCTTCTTCTCTTGTCCATTCAATACTTTAGAACTAGGGAAAGAGTAGTATTCTGTCACAGTTTGTTCCAGATCCAGGTGGATCTGAGGAGATTGGTCTGTGTCCGCACTCACGAATTTATCCTAGAACAACCGTTGCTACCACCAAGATCCAACTCGATGAACTTGATGAGCCATAGGAAGGAGAGAACCCATTTCATTCACATATGTGGGTAAAATTCACTCTGTTGCACTTCATCGTTGATAGAGGTAGCTAGAATAAAATCATCTCAGTAGAGGTTGTCAAGCGGCTAACTTTGCTGACAATGTCGCACCCGCAACCCTACACCATTAGATGGCTCCATCAAGGAAGTGACATTCGTGTCAGCCAACAGTGTCGCTTGTCGTATGGAATCAAGCCATTCAAAGATGTGGTATTGTGTGTTGTTTCTCCCTGTTGGATGCAGATCGAATCAGGAAGAAGGGATGTTTTTGGAAGAGATTCATGCAAGAGGAAAGAGACAACTGGAAGGAAAAGCAACACGCGCGCATGCATGGAAGATATAACAACGCTAGGCTTAGGGTTTTTGTAATACATTGTAATGGCTGGTGGGAAAAAAATATAAATAAGTGGTACTTAGGAGAGAGATATATATAGAGGGGGGAGGCGATATATACATAGAGCTAGATATCTAGAGAGGGGAGAGATAGACGAGACACAGAGAGGGACAGAGCGGAAGGGAATTTTAACGACTGTATAAGTCATTAAGTTGGTGAGATGGAGAAGGCATGAGTGACTCGATCTCTAGGATTAGACTACAGGATGAGGAGCCTGGTGCGATCTAGTCAGCCTCGCATGGATCGAGGATCCTGTGGGAAAGAGGAGGGACTAAGATTGTAATCATGTGCGGCGTGATAACTTTCTAAACTATAATAAAATCCTGAGAGCCAGATCTTTGTGGACGTAGCCCAGGAGGCTGAATGAATGTGTCTTTGGTTCTGATTAGTTGATAAATGTTGAATGAATGAAGTAATTAAGTAGATATATTATTTTACATGCATACATAGAATGAATATTACAACTAGAGGTCAAATGGACGTACCAGATCTCCCTCAATCCTAGGTTGAAATAACCTGAGTATTGCAGCAACCCATAGAGCTATCTTAAGTGAGACTGCACAGTGCACTCTGTGTACTACGTTGCCTTCTGGGTTACCAAAGGGGTCGATAGTCTTTACGGGATTTTGTTGGGAAGCTTCTTACTTATGAACCGGGGTAAATTTGTAATGGTCAATGAGAATTAGAATCAAAATCCCTCAAGACCAATAAGAGTAGATAGATAAATGGAAAGAAACCAACAAATGGTTATGTTGTCGGCTAATTAGAAGTCAATCGGATTGAACATATGAGATTTGCGGAAGATGTGTCAAAATCATATGAGATCGGATGACAAGAAGGAAAAATAATGAAAACCTAAAAGGGATGTTGAGACCATGGAATCCAATGAAGGCATAGATAAAAATCTAGTTGAAGACAAAGGAGCTAGAGTTTGCGCAGAAAGATAAAAAAAACTCGAATTTAACATTGCACAAATATCTGGACAAGTACGTATTCACCGACTTGCATGAAGTATTTTTCTGTGAGTTCCCACACATATTGCAGGAGTGGATCAAAAGATTGAAACACAACCATCCTACGAATTGGATTAGACATCTAGAATGGAATCCTGAAGAGACCACGTAGCTACAACGAGTTGATAATAAGTTTACGTGTGCAATTTATTTCCGGTTAGACAACATTGTTGTCGGATTTAGCACAGAGTTCGCAGTAGATATAGAAAAGTCGTACAACGCAGCTAAACAATAATTCTTGAAGGGACCTCGAGGTAGGTATATCGGATAATTATATTCTTCCATTAAGATATTGTTATATAAAAAAGGTGTAATGACAATGGAGTCAGACAACTAAACTTCCTTGCATACATGGGGGAAGGGGGGGAGCACTGACATGAAAAAGATAAATGGAAGGAGAAGGGGATAAAGAAAAGAAGGAGGAGGCATTGGACCTAATTATGATGAACGGTGACCAAATCAAGCAGATCATGGCGACATCTGGAAGGATGCGCAGTGGAGTACCTTGCCAATACAAGGTGAACACCAAGAAGAGAGCCGCAGCCACAAGGGAAGGCTTGGAAAGTGATGAAGAGGAGGTAGAGGATCTCTGGGTTGTGGAGCAGATTGAGGAAGTCCTACGCACGACATATGAGAGGAAGACGAGAGGTCCAAGAGCGGAAGTAGAAGGAAACACTCCTATCCATATCTGTGTCAGTGTGGAACCCACAAACCCATATGCGACTAATACACCGAGAAGAACACCATCGTTTAGATAACCAAATTTCGGAAGAAGGAAGAAAACAGGAAGTACATATACAAAAGGAACAACAACTAGAAGAGCTAGTTCCCGAAGCATTAGTCAAGTATCTACACTGCGCGGAGGTTGTAGCTCAACATTTAAGATGGTAGGACATGATCCAACCATCAGGTTACCAGAATTCAAAGGTGAAGCGTCGGAGGACCCGGAGAAGCACTTGTTTATATATGAAAATATTTGGGAAGCAAAACAGATCACAGACGAGGACACTAAAATGGCATAGTTATCCATCACATTAAAATATCACGCACTAGATTGGTATATGAATTTAGCTGCAAACAGTCTGCCAGGGACTACCAAAATTATTGGAGATATCAAGAAGTTGCTGATAAATGAGTTCCAGAAGCCGAGTTCAGAGGAACAATACATGAACGAGATGATAGAGATCAGATAGAAACCAGGAGAATCCATATGGGAGATTGACCAGAGATTAAAGCAACTAAAGGAAAAGATAAAATACCTCATGATAGATATGCAACATAGGCACCTGTTCATCAATTCACTGTTACCACACTTGAAATATCCACTACGACAAATAAGTTTCAGACGAACGAAGAGGCTCTGCAGGAAGTCCTACAATTGGAAGAGAACCAATATCAAAGAAATATCTAGGCATCGAGGAGATGAAGGAGGATCTGAAGAAATTAACATTCCAGCTAAACAAGAACAAGAACAAGGACAAAAGATAAGTCATTTGGTGTACCAAATGTAGGACAAAAGGACACCATAAGAACGAATGTCCAACATTCATGCAGTACATGGCAACAGGAATTCCAAATCCATTATCAACAGGAGGAATATGGTGCAAGATTTGTAAGAAACAGGGTCATGATCAATATCACTTCCCAATGATGCAGAAGTACCAGACAGCGTCAAAGAGCTCGTATTGCAACTTTTTCAAGTCATTAGGTCATGATGACAAAGATTGTAGAACCATGGAATTGATGAGGGAAAGAACATCATATGCATATCGGGTATAGGAAGAAATGATGATCGGGCAAGACGCACCCCAGTTTAATCAAGTACCAACCCCGTACAACACTGTGGAACATCAGTACAAAACTGCTTTTAGATCATTAGTTTTGTTGGAAGCTAGGAAATGGAGTGGCGATCCAGGTTGGCATAGACTGTATCATGGGATTGGGAAAGAAGTATTTTTTATTGACTGGTCTTATTGAGGCCTTGAAAATATAGGGTGTCACCTATCTATACCAGTCACTTAATAGTACAATTTTAGACCTCCTTAGCCCCTAGTGGAAAGAGGAAACTACACTTGGTCTCTCGGGTGATCTAGAAAAATAATGGGAAGTATACCGGAGTGTCCTCCTGGGGGAAGGTATACAGTTAAGTGATAGAGATGATGAACTTCTATGGACGGGAGGAGACAATTCATGCATCCCCTCAGTAAGAAACTTATATAAATATTTGGTGGAGAGAATCTGGCAGCATTCTTCGAAAGGATGGAGGTTCAAGTTATGGAAGTGGAATATCGTTCTAAAAATAAAACTCTTTTTTTGGCTCATCCCGGGAAACAAAGTCCTCAATTGGGAGAACCTGGTAGCAAAGGGGTGGGAAGGACCGAGTTTTTTTATCCTTTGTGGAAAGAACCCAGAGACGTTAAACCACCTGTTTATTCATTGTCCATTCACTCGTCAAGTTTGGAGTCATATCTCGGGGACCCTCAAGTTATTTTTGTTATGGGATGGGAGTTCAGTCGATGAATGTTTGGATTCTTGGTTTGGGTAGCACTCAGATTTGGCCAAGCTACCAATGATTGTCTGTTGGTATTTATGGACAGAGAAAAACAAGGTTTTGCTCAATAATGAGTTTAGTTCTTCTTTTGTTGTGGCTGTCAATTCCATAGGATCTTTCAATGTTTGTGTTTTGTCTCGTAAAGGACCAAAATTATGCAGGATCAAAATCCCACCTCGGATTCAGCATACGGTGGGGTGGTTTTATGGAGCAGATGCAGCAGATGGATCTCAAAGTGGAGCGAGAGGCATTATCAGGATAAATCAAAGTACTTCTTATAAATGGACATTCAACACTGGCCCTAGGACAAACAATAGAGCTGAGCTATTGGGCATTTGGGATACCCTTTTCCTAGCCATAATATTACACATAACATATTTGTAGATAATCGGGGACTCAAAGATCATTATTGATTGGTGTAATTGCATTGGGAGTCTCCAGAGCTTGGTTCTAGAAGGATGGAAGGATCAAACTAAAAATTTGAGCACTCATTTTGAAAGGATTTCTTTTAACCATGCCTACAGAGAATTCAATAAGGAGGCGGATGACATTTCGAAGAAGGCTCTCAAGGATCATATCCACCGAGGTTCGATTCTCTACACACAATGGGAAGAAAACAACAAAGGACCTTCTAGGAGCTTCAAAGTTTTCTGATCATTGTTGGAGTTTTCTTCGTTAGTGGAGGGGTTCATTCTCTGATGATGAGATGAGAAGTATGGAAATGTTTGGAATTCTGGTTAAAGCCAACGAGTACTATAGAACTGATAGATGAAAGGTTATCATAAGAGATGTAATCCTATTATATTTTGCTAATATAATGAGTAATTTTCTTGTTTGAAAAAAAAAAACTAAAAACATACTTCATTTTTCTATTATCAATGATTTGTTATATTCTCCTCTATACTTCTTTATTCTTTTCTTTCTCCTTTTAACTATGTGATGAGGGGAGTTACCATGTCTCGGGAATTTCCCAATTTATACTTTAATAACAATGCAGTAAACAAAAGTACTATCTATTGCGTCATATTTAGAGGTTTTTAAATGATCATGAATTATCTAGGATATATCCTATACATGTTAAAAACAGAACCGGTGAACATTGTTCTCCACACGATCTTTCCATGGAATCTATGGGGTCTAGACAAATTTTTTGGCTTTAACAACACTCACCCAAATAGACAACATCACAGTTTTTAAGGAAACATAACCAAAGTGTCAAGGGGAAGTTATAGTGGGATGATACTCGACTTAGTTAGAGTAAAACATTTATTTTGGCATAAATCTTAGGTAGAAATAATCTGTATCCATAACAGAATATGACCATAAAAAATATATATATTTCATTTTTCTATTATCAATGATTGTGTTTATGGTGTTTGTGTGCGTTATATTATTCTCTATACATATTAGTCCCTGCCTAAAGGCAGTAGGCACTATTGTAAATAGATTTTTGTTTTTACAATACCCTGCATGAAAATCAAAATATTTTATCCAATTTTTTAGGATCACATGGAATATGAAAACTTTCTCTCATCATATCAAGTACTTACACCAAGGTTTTAAACCAATCACAACCTTTAAGGTCGTATTTGGCATTTTCCCGAGACAAAGCCAAATTATTTGAGTACTTTCATGATGTTTGAGTTTAGGAAGTATCAAATTAATAAGTATACTGACCAAAAGGTAAACTAATGCTAATGATTCTATAACATTAGTTTGGTAGCATTTGTTGTTGGGAAATATTAACAAAAAATAACTTTACAATTTTTGGTTTACATGGTTGTCACTCTTGTGTTGCCACATTGTTGAAAGTTGACATTGTTTGGCTACCAGCATGCCAATAACACACATGTTATACCTGAATGTCGCTAATACATGTGTTACCGACATTCTAGCCATGTGTTTCCCCACCTAGATGAACATGACCTTATCCCTTCACTACCCTTCAATATCAATAAATCACTACTTGCAATCACTTTCAATTTCATAGGTGTCTTCTTCACTCTTCTTTGCAAGTCATATTCTGTGGAAGAAGTTGTGTCGTGTTCTTAACATACCATGATATATAGGTCATATTCTAAAACACTACGTTTAGTGACTAAGTGTCATGGCCAACCTATCATATTTTTACCATACCATGATATATGCAAGTCATATTCTAAGAAGCTACATCAGTGACCAATATATGAAAGTCATATTCTAAGAATCTAGGTCAGTGACCAAGTATCATGGTCAACCTATGAACTCTCATAAAATGAAGGAGATATTTTGGAATGAGTCAATCAAAAAATTGGTTAGTAGAATTCATATTGAAGGAAGAAGAGAAAAAATATTATATTGATTGGAGAACTCTGACGACTTTGATGAAGATGAATAAGTGTCAAAGTTGTACCTGCAATGTTGTGTCTTCATAATTGCGGTCTATTTGTGGATTTATGTCTCTAGCAGTTGAATCTTGTGGGCCTCTAGCTACTATGTCATTTGATAAAAAAACATGCAGAAGCATATATTTTATGCGTTCATATCAGGTATCAGGTAAAACTTCTTAAGGACATATTAGTTATGCATGACTAGAAAAAACTGTAAGGACACATATTTAGCTATTGCAATCGTAGTATTTTTTTGTGTCTTCCTTTCGTTACCTATATGAAGGAATAGCAATTATTATTATCATTATGAAGGAATACCAACTATTATTAGTAAAGACATTGCTCTTATTTTTCTCATAGAATGTAGTGATTAAAATAATCAAGTCAAAATCCAAATGGAATACTTGGGTTGAAAAGAAACAAATGGCTTCATGTAACATCAAAATCAGTCTACTTTCTTTTAACATTTATGTCTCTCCTAATTGGTTCCATACCAAGGTATTTATTATCAATTTTTAAAAGGAATAATACGTTGATAGTTTGGTTTTCATTGATGTCAACCCTTGAAGAAGCCCCGAAGGTGTGGTTTTGGTACCTGAAGTTGAATAAGGAATATGGACATGAAGTATAGAGTAAATGCAAGAAATTCCCTCATAGATGGATAATACTCATCATACCATTTCAGGTGATATGTGGAACACCACATAGTTTCTAATGGTTAGGGAGATATGACTTTGTGAAGTTGTAAGCCCCAAAGAAGTGGTCAAGAAGCCCCTAGTTGGTTACAAGTCCTTAATGAAAGGGTAAAGTTGTTGTAACAATAAAACCCTAGAAACCCTAAATTAAGGATAGGAGTTACCTAGCACAAGTATATATACACCTCAAGGAGTCATTCACAAGTACACTCACACACTCATTCATTGATTATATATCTTGTGAACTAGTGATATTTTGCTAAGGTTGTGACAACATTTTTATGAGGTAGAAAAGGAGGGTCAAAGAAGAAATTCTCAGGGTTGCAGCAAACCCTAGTTTATGAGGTATCCACGAGTTATAGGTTGAAATTGCACGGATGTATGTGGGATGTAGTGGAGGAAAGCATGAATATCCACGGGCTGTAGAAGAGAAAGTCATGTATCTGTGAAAATCTTATGAATGTTTGAGTAGATGTTGGTACCAGGTCCCTAAAGTTCTAAAGGAAGTCTAAAGGTCATCTTCTCATAGATTCAGGTCAGATACAGAGGTATTGGTATGGTTGTATACTTGTTTTGATGGTTACTTATTATCATGGTATGGTGTACTCTTGAGGCATACTTGGTATGGTTGGTTTGGTATTTGGATATGGTATCTATTGGTTACTTAATTGAGTGAGGAGCACTCTTATATCTGGTTCAGCGTATGAAATGGTTCTCATAGTTCATATCTTTGATTTGTTTGTACATGGTTGAGGAATATTCATGTTGTATGGTGGAATATGCATGAGGGAGATGCAATGGTTCTTTGAGATACTTCATTTATGATATGGTACAGATTTGGATATGGTTGATGGTATGGTATATGGTACATGTTACACATGGTTGATGCTCTAGTTCATGATTCACTATTTCTAATTGATGTGTATTTGGTTCATGATTGATGCATGATATAGTATGTATGTTGGTATACAGCTGATGCATGGAATGGTACATGTGTTAGTTGATTGATGAGAAGATACAGGTTGATGTGATCAGTGACAGAGACAAACTGATAGTGATAGTGGCAGAGTTTGTCATAGCGACAGTTGGTCTACACTTGTAATTCAGGGTGGCATGACAAGGCAAGGATAGGTGGTTGTAGCCACCTTTTGGCTGGAGCCGGAGAACTTAGGGGATTGTAGCCTCCTTCTAGTTGGAGCCAGAGAATTCAGGGAGTTGTAGCTTCTTTTAGGTTGGATCTTGAGAATAGGGGGTTGGAAGTTGGTGCTTCCAATGAATGAATGTATTCTTTTGATATATAAGAAAATCATTTCATGGTTTTCTCCCATTTGGGTTTCCACATAAATTCTGGTTTACTTTGTATCTATTGTGATGTGATGTTTTTTATGATTATATTGTTGATGATATATTGAATGCTAATGATAAACTATTGAATATTGTTGAAGAATATATTGTGTTTAAAAGTACTAAAATTGCTCATTATTGATTCACCCCCCCTCTCAATAATCCAACAATTGGTATCAAAGAAGGTCCTTCAAGAAGTAGTCTAACCATTGGAAGGAGATCATGGATCATGCTAGGATTCGGGTACCGCAGTTTGATGGTGAGAATTATGCTTTCTGGAGTAGAAGAATGAAAAAATATATACAAGCACAAGGCTTTGACGTTTGGAGATCAGTAGTACATGGATATAAAGCACCTACCACTCCCCCGACAGATAGAGATGGAAATAAGATCGAAGAAAATGATTCAAGGGATATAAATTCTATCAAGAATGGTGTGACTCAAGCGATACATACAAAGATTATGCACTGTGATTCCACAAAATAAATGTGGGACAAACTGAAGACTATCTACGAAGGAGATGCAAAAGTTATGGAAGCTAAACTTCAGATTTTCAGAGCCAAGTTTGAATAATTGAAGATGAAATAAGATGAAAAGATAACACACTACTTTCTACAAATCAATGAAATGGTAAACAATATCAAAGGCTTGGGAGACTAATGAGGTTTGATTCAAAAATTTCAGCTGCTCTAGAAGAAAGAGTGGACCTATTTATAATGATCATGGATGATTTTCATGGGATACTCATAGCTTATGAGATGAGGACATAGAAAGACAATCCAGTTACAAAGGAAGCATAATTAAAGGCATCCAAGAAGACAAAGAAGAAATGTAAACAACATCCAAAGTCATATTGTAGTTGCATTGATGATTCATAGGAAAATGAATATATGTCTAACTTCATCAGAAGGCTAAAAAAGGGAACCGACAAATACAAAGGCATGCTTCCATTGAAATGTTTTAATTGTGATGGTGTTGGTCATTTTGATAATAAATTCCCCTATAAGAAAAAGAAAGGTAATGAAGAAGATGCCTCTAAAAAGAAAAAGAAAATCCAAAAGGGGAGAAGAAACAAAAGTATTTTTTCAAGAAAAGTCTCTGCACTAAGGAAGATAGTTCCTCATCAGACGAAGATGAAGTCAGTGACATTTATACAAAAGGTCACTATTCATGGCAATAGAAGACTCCGATGAAGAAGGCTTTGAAGAATAATTTGAAGAGGCAAAAGTCGATTATAGGGAAGAATTGATATGTGCCATAGAATCTCTAAAGAAGTAAAAGAAGAAAAACAAGTCACTCCAGGAAGAACTAACGAAGAAAGAAGAATCTCAGAACTCCAAAGAAGTTGAGCAGACAACCAGAAAGATAAAAATCTAGGAAGAAGAAGAAAAGAGAATTAAAGAAGCATTAAGAGGGAAGTTAAAAGAAAGAGATAGGACCATTGAAGGCTTGGAACCTGAGATAGTCAATCTAAGAAATGATCTTCAAAATAAGGACATGCAGTGAAACAACACTAGAATATTGGATAATATCATTAACAGCCAAATACCTTACTATGACAGATCTGGATTGGGATAGAATCAGACACAGAGAGAGGATGTTTCAATCTCCAAAACGATAGAGCAAGAATTAGAACCAATAATCTATGCAGAAGGCGTCAGAGGTCCCTCGAAAGAAGAAGATAGGAAGACTCAAGGGGAATATTACAGAGACACTGCATCAACTAGAAGATTCATAAGTCAGTATTAGCATCAGACAACTATATAAAGACCTCAAGAAGAATAAGGATTCATAAGAGAGACACCATTCAAAAGATATTCTACTCCCATGTATCAAACTGTTTTTATTGGTTCATGTTATTCATGTTATAATTTTGGGAACAAAGTTTTGAATTGTAGATCCAATACCAAGAACATAAGCAATGATTAGGGTTATACAAGAAATAGTTATCCAAGAAGATCTCATGAAGCACATATTAGAAGCTACAATAGATTTGGATCATTAAGTGATGAGGTAGAATGCTAAAAATGAAACAAATTTGGACATATGGCTAGATATTGTAGACTCATTTTTTTGCCAAGGGAACCAAAGAAGAATATCAACAATCATAAGCATGAACCACAACGCATATGGATAAGAAAGCAAGATCAATACAATACTTAAGAATGAAATATTTCTCTACAAGCTCAACACAAGAAACGTGGATGGTATGTTGACAGTGGATGCTCAAAGCATATGACAGGTGATAAAGAAAGATTTCTGACATTGAAGAATGAAACAGATGGATCAGGTTCATTTGAGAATGAAAACTCATCCAGAATTATTCGAAAGGGAATAGTCAAGATCGGAAGTAAGGATTCCACAAAAGAAAATGTTTTACTGGTCGAAGACATGAAACATAATATTCCAAGTGTAAGTCAAATGTGTGATCAAGGACACAGACTTTTGTTTGATTCAAAGAAGTGTGAGATAAGGAAAGCAAAATTAGGCAAGTTGGTAGCTACAGTTGTAATAAATCCAAGAAATATATATGTTCTAAATGAAATAGGAAAGGAAATATGTTTCTTAGGAAAGGACGATGAAAGTTTTCTTTGGCACAGAAGAATGCGTCACATAATTTTGATAATCTTGTCAAATTAAGAAAAAAGGAAGTAGTAAGAGAAATTCCTGAGATCTCGAAGCCAAAAAACATTCTATGCAAGCATTGTCTACAGGGAAAATAGACCAAGACAAATTTCAAGTCAAAGGAATACTCCACAACAAAACCATTGGAGATTGTACATATTGATCTATTTGGATAGACAAGAACAAAAGGATTTAAAGGTGAATAATAATTCATGCTACTAGTTGATCACTACACAAGAATGACTATAATTTACTTTCTAAACAAGAAGTTAGAGGCATTTAAAAACTTCAATACATACAAAGAGATGGTTGAAATTGAGACAAAGTTGAAAATCAAGTGTTTGAGATCAGACAATGGAGGATAATTTACATCAAAGGAATTCATGGAATTCTGCAGCAAGCATGGGATAAAGAGGAAATTCTCAGTAGCCAAGACACCTCGGCAAAATGGATTTGTTGAAAGGAAGAACACAATAGTACAGGAAAAGGCTAGAACCATGTTAATGGATTCCAAGTTGATATATGTCTTTTGGGTACAATTAGTGCATACAAAAGTTCACATTTAGAACATAGGGATGCTCAGAAATAACAATGATAAAAATCCATACGAGCTATGAAAAGGAAGAGTAATAAATGTGAAGCACTTCAGAGTTTTCAAAAGCAAATGCTACATCAATAGAGAAGATGGAAGAATTTGAAAATTTGATTCTCGAGTCGATAAAGGTGTATTAGTTGGGTACTCAAGAAAAGGAAATCATACAAATGTTTCAATCTGAGACTCAACAAAATAATAGAAAGAATCAATGTGACAATTGATGAGACAGATGGATGAAAGATAAAAGAAACTAGAAAAGATTTAGTGGAACAAGATCATGAATAATATTTCAAAGAAGAAGAAGTAGATAAAGAATCAGATGAAGAAGAAGAGAAGCCAGAAGCAGAGCAAGAAAAATAGGATCTTTGAGTACCTCCAAAGAAACCTAGCAGATGAGTGCAGAAAAATCATCCATCACAATAGATTATTGAAAATATAGATGTAGGAGTTGAAACCAAAAGAAGAATCTACTCACCAGAAAAGCAACATCAAGAACTACTATCTACCAATGAGTTGAGCAGTTTTGAAGAAGTTATCAAGGATGAATTTTGGATCAAGGATATGGATGAAGAGTTAGACCAGATAGAAAAGAATGACACTTGGGAACTACTTCCAAGTCCAAAGAACAAGAATTTAATCGGTACAAAGTGGATATTTAGGAACAAATTGAATGAGTATGGATAGGTTACCAGGAACAAAGCAAGGTTTGTATGTAAAGGATATGCTCAGGTTGAAGGCATAGAATTTAAAGAGACGTTTTCCCCAATTGCTAGAATGGAAGAAATCAAGTTGATTATGGCTTATGCATGTTCTAAGAATGTTAAGGTGTACCAGATGGATGTAAAGTCAGCCTTCCTAAATGGAGAGTTAGAATAAGAAGTATACATGGAGCATCCAGAAGGATTTTAGCTATTAGAAAAGGAAAACCATGTTTACAGTTTGAAGAAGGCACTATATGGTCTCAAACAATCCCCCAGAGCATGGTATTCAAGACTAGATAGACACTTACAACAACAAGGGTTCAGAAAAGAAATGTAGACAAAAATATCTACATCAAGGTAAATCAAGATAGTATTTTGATAATTGAAGTTTATGTTGATGATATTATTTTCGGAAGTGATGATGGCAGGACGAGTCAAAATTTTTCCAAAGACACGCATAATGAATTTGAGATGTCTTTACTTGGACAATTGTATTTATTTTTGGGTCTCCAGATATGTTAGAGAAACAAAAGTATATTTATCTCTCAGACAAAGTATATTAGAGAAATGTTGAAGAAGTTTGGAATGACAGATTGCAAACCAGTCAGTACTCCTATGCAGACCAGTTGTACGTTAAGTAAGGATGATGATTCTAAGGATGCAGATCAAAGATAATATAGATCGATGATTGGAAGTTTACTCTATGTGATAGATTCTAGACCGGATGTGATGTAGGAAGTTGGATAGGTTGCAAGGTTTCAAGCAACACCAAAGGAATCACATGTTAGGGCAGTAAAGAGGATATTCCAATATCTCAAAGGTACACGAGATTTTGGATTATGGTACCCAAAAGGGAAGGATCTATAACTTGTTTCATACATAGATGCAGATTGGGAAGGTTACATTGATGATAGAAGAAGTACAAGTGGAACATCCTTTTACTTGGGAGAGTGTCAAGTATAATGTTTAAGCAAGACATAGTCATCACTATCTTTGTTTACAACAAAAGCATAATACATTGCAGCAACGACTTGTTATTTGGATGAAGTAGACCTTACATGATATACAAGTAAAGTGTGATGAGTCCATCAGACTCAAGTTATTTAGATGAAGTAGACCTTACATGATATACAAGTAAAGTGTGATGAGTCCATCACAATACTTTTTGACAACACCAGAGAAATCAATATATCTAAGAATCCAGTGATGCATTCTAAGATGAAGCAGATTTCGATCAAGTATCATTTTCTATGGGAATAGGGTATAGAGAAGAACATCAAGCTAGAGTATGTCAGGACAAAAGAGAAGATTACAAACATCTTAACCAAAATGCTTGCAAGGGAAAATTTTGAGTATCTGCGACAAAATCTTGGAATAATTTCTACCCCATAGTGATCCACACAGAATCAAATTTAACAAGATAGGGGGAGAGAAACATAAGTCTTCAAGAGTTCAAGTAACAAATTATTTCGAATGATTTTCATATACATAAGAGAATTACACAAGGAGGCACCATGAAGAGAAAAGTCAATAGAGATAGTAGAGGCCTATATATAGGTGGAGCAACCCCAAAGAGGATAATTACCGTTTTCCATTGATGTCAAAGGGGGAGAGATAGAGCAAGGAATGGAGACAGAGAAAGAGAAGCATGTAGAAAGGGGGAGTGATTGTCAAAGGGAGACAAAGAGCATAAGTGTTTCCATGCAAAATGTTTTCCATCAATGCCAAAGGGGATATTGTTGATAGTTTGGTTTTCATTGACGTCAACCCTTGGAGAATCCCCGATAGTGTGGTTTTGGTACCCAAAGTTGAATAAGGAATATGGACATGAAGGACAAACCGAATGCATGAAATACCCTCATATATGGATAATGACCATTGTACCATTTATGGTGATATGTGGAACACCATGTAGTTCCTCATGGTTATGGATATATGACTTTATGAAGTTGTAAGCCCCAAAGAAGTGGTCAAGAAGCCTGTCACACACCCACTACGCGATATAATTTTTTTTTCCTGTTTCTCGAGAATCGAAACCCCCGAAACATCTGTGGAGGCCTAGCGTAAGCTAGTTCTTTCCCTGTCTGCTCCCATGTGATTGTGGGTCATCATCACAAGTCAAATAACTATGGCACCTCTTCGTATTACGCTACTCAGCGCTACAGGAATGTCGAATTGTTTGACTCTGCAACCGCCGAACCCCGACAGGGCTAGCAAATGGCCAATAGAATAGGCAACTCAGAAAACACTGAATCCCAACAGGGCTGGCAAGTGGTCAATAAGAATGGGCCCTGACGTGTGGTTAAGTGGAGTACAGGTGGCAAGAGGGAAACACGACACGGAAGGCAACGTGACAAGAGGGGGCACCACTTCACACACCACACCATTCCGGACCCCCCCCCGTTNCCCCCTCACCACTAAAGGCAGAACAACAAGGGGGCTCCGGAATGAAGCCTCAATCGTAGATCTGGGCGTGTGGATTTTGGCCATCCAGATCTACTTTCCACTTATCCAAATGAGCATTTGCGCCCCATATTAATGCCGACATCTCTTCTTCACATCTAACGGTCGTCCCAGACTCTGGATCCTTCGAAAGGATCACATCCGTTCATTGCTTGCAAAGGCTGAGAGGGGTCGAGGAACTATCCTCCGCGTTCCTTCCCCCACATCTAACGGTTGTCACAAACTCTGGATCCTCCGAAAGGATCTCATCCGTTGATCGAGACTTAATCCACATGCTAACATTTCGGAAGTTCACAAGTCTGGATTTCGGGACTTGTGGGCACAAGGGGAACACGCCCTTCGGTATTCTGGGTACCGAAATGCTGAAGTGCCAAACAGGCTTTGATCAGAAATTAGCCCTTTGGGCTATGCCTTGGATAATATGACCTCTTCTCATATGACCGTCGTCTTATTCTCATCAGGACTTATCGTGACGAGATATCGACCTCTTGTCAACGGGACTCCCGAATACCCGATTCCCGATTTCCCGAAATGGATAATCTCGTGACACGTGGCCTCCTTTAATCGGATGGTCCAGATCTATTTCGGGGTTTCCACCATGGAACGTCCCGATCTCTTGTCACCAGGACTCCCGAGTCCTTGATTATTGATTTCCAATTTCCCGAAGTGGGAAATCTCACGACACGTGACCTCCCTTAATCAGACAGTTCAGATCTATTTCGGGACTTTCGCCCCTATTCATGAGGGCTTAACCCTCATATATCTCCCTACAGATCCAATGACTGTCAGGTTTTCTAGCTAAGATCTGACGATTCAGATCAGTCCCAACGCCACACACTCTCCCACTACTCCCTGGATGTGGAAAAACCAATAGTCCAGATATTCTTACGGACCTTAGGGATCAACGGTCCCGGTCTCTTCGCTACTTGTGAAAACAAAGGAAAGGGGGTAAGGCATTTAACGCCCCCCTCTTCTCCTTCCAATCTAACGACCGTGAGTGACCGCAGATCTTCTGACAGGATCTCGCCCATCAAACGATACTCATCCCTACACTACCATCTCAGAATTTCAAGAGGATTGTTCCTCCTCGTGCAGGGTTACTAAGGCCTTGCGTCTTCACATCCTCTTTCCAGGTTCTTGATGGGATTTTCAAGGAGGGTATATCTATGGGGAGGTTTACCCAGGGTACTATCTGAGGCAGATAAGGGTATCTCTCTCCCGAGAACTAGACGTGAAGTCTGAATTAGATCAATATGCATATAAATAACGATTTATGAAAACATAAGCCATACGTAGTCTTTCCATTATAAACATGAAACTATCAGTACTGATCAAAACATCATACAGACATTTTTACACTGAAATCATTCACAATTTCACAACTTATGAGCATAAATGTCAGAATATATATATTTCAAGATGCCAGAGGAAAAACACTTATCGAAAAAACACCAGAGGTGCTTGCAACTGCTGAGAGGGGTACTCATTTCCACCCAACCGTAGGCTCAACGACTCCCAATGGATTTACCACTAGCCACCCCCGAGCTGAGACCACGATGCTGTGAGACTACGTCTCTGTTTTCCAGTGACCGAGAGTGAAGGTTACTCTCCTTCCTCTCTACTATCACTTACTCTACATATCGCCAGAGTTCTTCTTCTCCTTCCCTCGCGTATGCCTGATACTAACTCCTGTTTCGCTTCTCCCTCACACCTTTTCCTCTTGCGAGGTTGCATGTGGTGCGACTTTCCGCACACTGGTCAGGCCTGAGACTTCTATGGATGGGCGGTTTACCTCCCCCATCCCTCATTAATTCCTGAGGATCCATCTACCTACCATCATGTAAGACATTTAATTCGGGCCAGCGAGCCGCTCTTGGTTCTCCGGGCCAGTGAAGACCAAATACGGTATTGGTTTTCGGTGGAAGTTCACGCCACCTTTCCAGGTGCCTTCCACCACCTTTATTCAACCATCGTGGTCTCTTTTTCAGCATTTCCCCTCTCAGCAGTCCTGCAATATATACATTCATAATATTATTTACATTCATCGACCTTTCTCACAAGGTCCATTCACATCATACATTCACATTTCTGAGTTTGTCACAATTCTTGGCCAGCATAATTATTTTTAGAGACTAGGGGAAACAGGGTGTTACAATTCCCTCCCCCTTAAAGTAACATCATCCTCGATGTTCTATCTATCAACATGATGTGCATTTACAGATGTAAACAAAATCGGATATGCATGTTTCATGGCATCCTCCATTTCCCATGTAGCCTCATCTGGGCCAAAATGTCTCCACTACACCTTGACCTGTGCAATGGTTTGGTTCCAGAGCAGGGTTTCCTTTCTGTCCAATATGCATTGGGGTTCTGGTAGAAATTATCCCTCCGATTCCACCTGAATCAAAGACCAATCAATTATATGGTTAGCATCATGTACATATTTCTTCAATTATGAGACATGGAAAACATTATGTTCTTTGACTGTGGGATGAAGTGCTAGCCTATAGGCTACAGGTCCCACTCTATCTAGAACCTCAAAGGGTCCACAATACCAAGGTGCCAACTTGGCACAAGCTCCTATTTTTAGGGAACTCTTCCTGGGCTTAACTCTGAGATATACATGTTCTCCTATCTTGAACTCTCTTGGAGTTCTCTTTTGGTCGGCATAACTTTTCTATCGGTTCTGAGCGACCTTCAGGTTTTGTTTTATCTGAGTCACCTGTTCTTCCATTTCTTTCACCATGTCAGGTCCAAAATGAATTCTATTTACGGGATTACTCCAGCTGAATGGAGTATTACACAACCTACCATAGAGGACCTTGAAGGGACTCATCTTTAAGGATGCCTGGTAGCCGTTGTTGTAGGCGAATTCTACCAATGGAAGGTAGTCTTCCCATTTCTTGGGTTTATGCATTACATGCATCCTTAACATGTCTTCTACTACTTGGTTCACTCTTTCTGTCTGTCCGTCTATTTGAGGGTGATAGGCGGTACTAAACAACAACTTGGTCTCTAAACTAGCCATCAATGATTTCAAAAAGTTGGAAGTAAATTTCGTGTCTCTGTCAGACACGATCTCTTTCGGCATACCATGCAGTCTGAATATCTCTTTCATGAATACCTGGGCGATGTTGATTGCTTTTCAAGTCGATTTGACGGGAATGAAATGAGCAGACTTGCTCAATTTATCCACCACTACCATAATGGTGTCATTCTGTTTGGTCGATGTTGGTAATCCAGTGATGAAATCCAAAGAGATGGTTTCCCATTTCCATTCTGGGATTGGTAAAGGTTGCAATAGTCCTGTTGGGTGTCGATGTTCTGCTTTAACCTATTGGCATTCTATGCATTTGGCCAAGTATTCAGCTATGTCTTTCTTCAACCCCGACCAGTAGAATCGTTTTCTGGTAGTCGTGATCATCTTCTGGTATCCTGGATGGCCAATATAGTGTTTTTTATGTAGTTCATCCATAATGAACCTCTTCAAGTCATCACAATTTGGAATATACATCCTATTTATGTAAGTGAGCAGACCTCCTTCGGTCATCTGGTAGCCTTCATATTTTACTTCGGTGGGTTCTTGCTGTAGGTACAAGGTCACGGTCTGGACGAAGGGATCTGTCTCTTGTGCATTTCTGACTCTTTCCTTGACATCTGTCTCACAGGTGCTCACCGATGCTAGGTGAATTGTTTTCATGTTTCTGCTAAGGGAATCAACAACCCTATTTTATTTTCCTTTAATGTGTTTGATTTTGAAATCAAATTCGCTAAGGAGGGCCATCCATCTAGCTTGTCTGGCATTGAGCTTTGGTTGGTCAAACAA
>SNQJ01S0016380.1:54555-79723 GCA_010110895.2 Picea sitchensis | reverse complement strand
ATTTGTATTATTAAATTTATTATTATTATTATTATTATTATTATTTTAATGTTTTATGGGATGAAAGTTATAGTTACAATAAGTCAAATTTAAACTTAGATACCTATATAAGTAATTTGGGTAACTTACCCATTCCTCTAAATAAATAAAAAAGATAAAATAAATGAAGCATAATAATTTAAAATTAATGATATAATGAGAGTGTCGTGACATAATGAGTGTCGCAATGATTCATAGTAATGACGATTGTCGGTTTCTTGTTTTCTGTTGTGACAACCATGGAGGAGGCATAAGCACCAGGACTTCTTCAATGATGTATCTTGTATATATCTCTTCCTGCGAGGGATCCTCCTTGGATAAATAGATGAAATCAGTCTCTACCACCATTGAAGGAAAAGCTAGCTGACAATGTTGTAATGAAATACGTTAAAAGTTCTTTGACTACAATACAATTAATTTTTTTAAATCGGTGGTTTTATGAGGAAAATATCTCTATGGCTAGGGTGAACTACAACAAACAGGTATGACTGTAGAAATTGACTCAATTCCATCATATGATATATAAATTAATGTGCAGGAGAGTTAATAAAAAGGCCTACCTCGTCCAAACATTTGATGATGTCCATTGTTGAGCACTTCAACCCAAAGATTTATACTTGCAACGAGCTCTCAACAAACAAGAAGAGAAAGCATATAGTGATAATATAAAAGTTTAGCACATTAGATAACATAATCCATTAATTTACAAAACAAACACGCCCATGGATAATAATTCATAGATTTGCATGATATTAATTGGACAAGAAAGGAGTATTTCTATTAATAAATGATCAGCAGAAGTGAAAATATTACAGACTTCCATGTCAGCACGGTTCAAAACCAACAAACTCAGTTCCTTCCAATTGGGCCTCCACCACTTCAATCCTCCACCAAAGGCAAGTTCATGTAAGGGAGACAAAGATGTTCTCCATCAATAAGGGAAGAGCTTGGGGGATGAAAACTATGTTTAGACTTAAAATACAAAGGGATGCAAACTCAATATGAAGTAAATAATTCCTCCAGAGTAACTTTTCTCTCAAAGTTTAATTTTATCCTCTTTTCCATAGCTCAAAATTGGCTTCTTTATAACCTTCAAAATGTAACTAAAAGGCTGAGTCTGAACGTTTCTAGTATATGGAAGGCCAAGGATCAGAGATCTCCTGTCATGACATGGAAACCTGAAATTTAATTTTGATTTTCTTTCACAAATCCCAATGTATGCGGGATGTAGTGGAGTAGCCAGTGTATACGCTTGATGTATAGATTGCAAGGTGCATACAACTAGAAAATTATTTATTTTTGTCTTTGGATTTATCAATTAGGGAAATTAAGTCTGCATGGGGGAATGGAATAAGGCCCTCTCTGCAAGATTTCATTTGGTGAGGAAAATCTTTCTCTAACAGATGCCCCCTAATGTGTGATGTCAGAGGAGTATCTGCAATGGCCAAAATACATTATAAATAGCCCAGGAGTGGAGTGGTAGAGAACCAACTGGATGAACTCAATCGCTAACTACATTTTGCACTAACTTTGCATACATGGCTGCCAAAAATACACTGCAGATCCATGTGATAATATACCAAATAAGTGTCCATGGCCATGAATAGGCAAATACAAATGAGGTTACATGCCAATAGTTGTCATGGTCATGAACAAGGCCCAGTATAACTAGTCTCAAAACCAATATGAAGATATATGTATACCATGGAGTACAATCTGATCTTCCATGATCACTGAAGTCATATAGGTATTGGTCCAATGAAAAGGAAGAAATAACTCAGGAAAGCTGTGGCCACACAGTGATGTCTTCAAGTCTTCTATACAATTTGCCAAAGGTGCAAGTCTACATCCAATGAATAAAGGAGTTGAGGTTGAACACGACGAGACATCGTTTGATTACTGGTCATTGATGTATACCGTTAACAAACATGAGACAACCTACCTATAATGAAAGTAGGTATCAAGGCACAGAGTACATTCTGACAAGTGTGAATAGAGGATTCGATGTCGAACACCTGAAGAATCCATGAATCAAGAGACATTGATGTATTCCCAACTATCGATGGCGAGAGAGCCTGCCACTGATGACTGCAAGCCTCAAGGTACTCATAAGACACTAGGTTTCATTTCCAGAATAAATGGGATGATGTCGATGGAAAGAGACCTAATAAAAGGAGAGAATTAAGGCATCTCTCATCAGTCAGCACGAGGTACAAAGCAGGAGCTTCATTATTTGGTGGGAATCAGAGGAATAACATGTTCACGAACCAATGACCCTCTACATATTTTGTGTGTGTGATGTGAAAGAGGTACATGAATAAGAGCCTATGAATAACAACCAATGATGAAAAATGCTAACAAAAGTGAGGAAACCACCAATAAGGCTAAGGCCATCCAAGACACTTCACAAATATCAATGTGTGAATAGATGTCTTTTCGTCGAACACAAGGAAAACCACCCAGTCAACGACCAATGATGAAATATCGACTGTTGGGTTCAAGGTTACCTACCAATGATGAAAGTAGGGATAGGGTGCACGATAGGACTAAAGTATCATATGATTATGAGACAAACGGAGGGTATGGATGACATGCAAAGTCAAGAGTTCTGAGGAGTGGCTAACATAGGTTGATAGACTTCCTTTGAATAAGAG
This sequence comes from Picea sitchensis, assembly GCA_010110895.2. Taxonomy (NCBI): domain Eukaryota; kingdom Viridiplantae; phylum Streptophyta; class Pinopsida; order Pinales; family Pinaceae; genus Picea; species Picea sitchensis. The sequence goes on along the minus strand of SNQJ01S0016380.1, from coordinate 77,030 downwards.
AATGAGACATATGGTGGACTCTGGAAACATAGACCCAATGATAAAATTATGAGATGCAGGAGGCATCAATGAAGTTCTTTGTAGGGGATGGAAGAGTAACCAGTCAGTAGAGAAGACTGTGTAACAAGCTTAGCTTCCTAAAGCCATGCTAAACCTAAAATTATAATGAATGGACTCAAATAACTTTGTGCTCTATTCAAAGGCAACACGACTGTTGTTGACATAAGATAATATTCCCTTCCTTCCCATCTTTTTCTATTTTTTCATAACAAATGAATGTTATGATATAGAGGAGGAAACGAGTAATGCATGTAAGGAAAAATAGTTCCAGTAGAGGAACATACCTATGCTCAATGAAGGGAAGTGCACGTGGCAGATGGACACTCGAGGGAATGTTCCCTCCTAGGTATAGGGTGTCAAATTGAGAAGGATGTAAACAAGGTTCTGCTTGGTTGAGGATGCAAAACTATTGAGGCAATAACGCAAAGTGAGAACCGGCTATAGGCACAATACTGCAAGTAGGGGCATGAGATGAAATCAAAACTTAACGCCAAAAAATGTCATTTCTTATGTATTTTAGTAAACTTGGTGTGAAAAAGGGATAAACTTGTGCCAAGTAGACATCTCTTCAAAACCAATTTACGAGTGTGAAATAGACAAGTTCACCCAATGATCTTTTCAATTTTTGGTAACAAGTTGGAAAAGATCTTAACTAAGACTCATGATCTTTCAAATCTAATTTAACAAGTGTGAAAGGGACAAATCACTCGACAATCTTTTATCTTTTTAGACGAGTCAAAAAAGAGCCTAAATTAAACTCATTTGGGATTATATGGGGTATAAAGTCGTATGTTTATGAATGATAAATGAGGATCGGCATAAAGTCAATTACGAGTAGTGAGGGACTCATGGTACTATTAGAAAAATCCTTTCATGGGTACCAAATGCAGTAGGGGATCTATCTAGGGTACCCATGTTCGGTAAGTCTCTACCAGTTGAAAATGTCACAACTTTATAGCATATCGAGGGTTCTATGTCATAACAAATGGGTTTGTACCTAAGGAATAAAAAGTGGCAGTTTATAGGATAATGCAAAAATTCATGACGAAATGGATACATGTCCTATATGTTGGGTAACAAATATACCTGCCTGAGGGTGACAAACAGTTGACATAATGCTGAAATCTACAAGAATCCCAGGTTAAAACTACAAAAAACAACTCGATCCACTTTTGTATTAGTCAATTAGGTGCAAGAAATGGTTTAAACTATAGAAGGTGGGTAAAAATAATTTATAAATAGTAATAAAATAAAAAATTACTTCTTTAGGCAACGCAATCACGAGCTGTATGGATTAAGTAATTCTTGTTCTCTTCCTCTTCAAATTCAGTGATTTAAAATTTTAAATTAGGTCATAAATTTTTAGTTATTTAAGGAACAAATTAAATATTTCGGTGTATGCAGGCTGGTCTTGATTAGGTCATGTATACGACGAGGTATATGCTCCTATGTGAACTACAAGGGTTGTATATTGAGCCCTACATGCAATTGTGTGTCAAGGAAGCCGCGTACAGGCATGCAAATGACCAATGTTATATGGGTTCTAACTCAAAATTTTAATTGTTTTTTACATGATGGTGCTTGAATGGGGGAGAGGGAACATGATAAGGTTGATTCCACTGTAGACCGAGATCTAGGGCCCGAAATGGCCTTAAAGCGATGTGGTTTGTATAATTTTTGGGCTCTCAAAGGAATGAGATCCCATGTGAGGTTGTTTGAGATGTTGGTGGGTTATTGGGACCCTGATAGTAAGATATTCAATATCGATGGGAAACCATTGAGAATATAAGTAGAGGAAATTTATTTTTTGACTGGTCTATCACATTGGGGGAAGGTTGTGAACCTCAAGTCATGAGAAGTAGATATCAGGATGAAGATAGAAGAATATATCGACGCCCACTATGTAGCAGGGACTCCTAAGGTAGAGATTGAAGTCCCTATCTAGGTAATAAACAACCTCAGTCTAAAGATCATTGTCCTAGTCTTCCCCAGGATCATAGGTTCGGCCTCGTTGCACCAGACATCGAGGCCTCTCATGTTCTATTGAGTGTGTCATCACACTAAGTTTCCTTGGGTCTTTAGCCTTTAGTTTCATCTTTTCCTAAGCCTTTAGATTTTAATTTTTTGATTTATCCTTTTAAAAGTTTGTTTTCTTAGTTTCCCTTGATAAATAAAGGCACAAGTCATGAATTATGTTTTGATCCTCACACAAATATTTGACACGGGACCATTTTTTATGACCTATATTTTGATCCCCTCCATGACTTGACACTAAGATCGACTCACTCCAAGATTATATTGACTTGACTTACCACTTTCCTCACTCATGCCCTCGTAACCTTTCCCTTGTTGTCCCTTTTGTACTCTGCTAAGTGCAAAATTTACATAAAAAAAAAAAAATTGTGTTTGGGAACATTGAATTGGTTTTGTATCCTTGAGGTCGTTCCATCACTTGTTTATCCTAAGGTAAATTTGTCTTATTGCTTTCGCTCCTCTATCCTATTAACATAGGGTCACTATTTATTTTGGTAAATTGTTACATACAACAACATATCTATAATTAAGGACCCTTTGTCTCATGGTAACTCAACACTATCCACTATCTTAATCCTAAGCCACTCTAAGACATGTAGTAATAACCACTTAGAGTCTTGCTATCCTATAATGCAAGGTTAGAAGTGCCAGGCCTATATAAGACCGATCCATTAAGTGTGAGTAACATTATACAATATACAAGGAGAAATTAATCTTATTCGGAAAACAAAGGAAAAGTGGGTTAACTTCGGCCACTAAACAATTGCACCTTAAATTTATAGCATGTAGGGGTTAATATACTAGAGGTTGGGGATTATGATCGTTGGCACACAACTCGTTAGGTAACGACAAGGCCCAACCATTTTGGTGTTGAAGGTAGGGTAGTTGGATCCGACATGAAATGGTGTAGTGACACCTTCCTCCGGTTGCCTCACCATCAATGCCATTAACTCTGATACAGGTGGAAGGAATTATGCCTTAAAGGCCTATCTGCACAATTTAATACACCTGGGAAAGTGTCTATTCAACACAAAGCCCGACTGGCGTGCTTCCAAGGAAACGCTGACACCTTCTCCATAATCACATGGCCTATGTACAAGCTCCTTCTCTCATTTTTCTCCATTCGGAGGTTACCTCACGCCTTTCACTCTCATTCGGCTTTTTGGTTAGGGTGAGAGCGGATCCACCATCTCAGGGCAGTCTGTTCACTCCCTGGTTAAGGTTTTATTTTGTGAAGGATATAGAAAGGTCTCAGATGAAAAACTTTGTTGGTTCAAGCCTCATGGCCGGGGTACACGATTTAGTCTCTGTGCTAAGTGCATGGAGGTTCTTGGTGATGCTTCCCGATAGCCATTCTGTGTGGTAAGTTTTTCTTTCGGCTCTCTTTTATTTATGTTTTTAAAGAAAACAATCTACTTGTCTATAGTTCTGTGCACACCTCTCTTCTTTGATAGTGTCTTTGTCTTTCTAGGGTACTTGTTTGTGGTTCTGTGCACAACTTTGTTCTTTGATAATGTCTTTGTCTTTTTCAGAGTACTTGTCTATGGTTTTGTGCGCAGCTCTATTCTTTGATAATGTCTTCGTCTTTTTCTAGGGTACTTTATTAGGAAAGAAAAAGAGTCGGGTTCTGTTTTGTAAGGGTTTTGACTCCTATTCTAGTTTATCCCTGTTACTGCACAATACGACCTATCGGGACTGAGCCATTACTCGTATACAAATTTGGGAACCTAATTGGTTAAACCCCTTGCTATTATTCCTTGTTCTCCTCCATTGGATAGTCTGTTTTTCCCTTGTTATTTTGTGCCTTGGTTTGGTTAACCCATGTTATTATCTTCTGGTCTCCTCCATTTGGATAGTCCATTAAAATTCTTGTTATTATTTCCTGGTCTTTTGTGGATGGTTTTAGTGTTAACTGGTAGCATTGATTTAGAAGTGAAGTTCTTCCCCTTTGTTGAGCGTGTCTTACTCTCTTCTGTTAAGTTGAATGCATGAATGTTTATGTTTTACCATGCATAGTTTTTACGCCTTTTATTCTTTCGGTTGTTCCTGTATTATCCCTTCAAATTATATATTGGTATCTATCAGTAATGATGGGCCCCTGGTTGTGCGAGGGTACCCATTAGGGAGGAACGAACACCCTTTCCCCTCTCGGTCTGGGCGTTGTAATGCGACGACAGGAGGCATATATACTCTGCTTCAGTTAAGTATTCAACAAGTTTTTTTTGGTCATTTCCTATTCTGAAATTTAAATACTTTATCCTGTTGGTTATGTTTTAATACCTTTCGTTACTTCCGTGCAGGTGTAGGCATGCCGAAGCATGGGGACACCATCCTTGCTTCAACAAAAGGTATTTGGGTTCCTACGTAGTTTCTTAGTTATTTGTCGTGATTAAAACCCCGTTGAGAAGTTAATTTCAAGTTCTGGGGTACGCCCCTAGTTGTATAAAGAATTCATGGCATACTGAAACATGGCATAGTGTGCGCCTAGTTGGACTTTGGTAACTAGACCATCGATTGAAAAAAATATAGTGTTCATTATATCGTGTGTATTAGATTTGTTGGGGTTTGGGACTTTGAAGTATTACCCGCTGCATAATATAAGTTTGGTTTTTTGTTTGGCTATCATAGTCATTTTGTTCCAGAATTGAATCTCATTATTGGAATTGTAACCCTTTCGGAACCAAATCGGCCATGCATAGGGATTACGCCTACGGTTTGGTTCTTTCCTAGAATCAATATAGTTGTTTCATTTATGTTCCAATGGAAGAAGTAACTAGTTTCAGTTTCACGCCTCACAAGTCATTTTGATTCTGTTCTTTAGTTACAAATGTTGAATAACCTTTATCGATCTACTTACTCATGGAAAAATATCTTCAGTATTGGTTTGGACACATGTCTCGTATGTTGTCTACCTTCTATATCAATTATCATGGTTCAATATGCCCTTAGCGGATTGCTCACTAATGATCTAGATAGCTTCAATGCAATTCCTGTACTATTTTCTTTCTATTTTTTGTTATTGCTTATTGTATAAGTTCATTATAGATCTATGCATTTAGAAGGTTCGATGGTCATAATTATTCATTATGATTCATTTTTTAATACCTTCTATTTTGGTTATCGTTATTTACAACAGTCTCTACAAGACTGTTTGGGTTACGTGACAAGGAGTCTTTTATCCTCTATTCTTGTTTTATATTGATTAAACCCTCTATGGGTCTGCTCGCATGAATAAGACACAACCTAGTTAGTACGATCAAATCTGTAGTTTAACTGTGGGTAAGCCTTTTGCTTACAGTGTCTTACCTTGATGTTGTAACCACCTCAATTATGCATGTAATATAAACATATATATATAGATTTACTGTCTACCGGTTTATGTGTCTGTTGATTAGTACTTTACTGTTGTAGAGTATGCTTGTTGGATTTAAGAATGGTATGCTTAGTCGTAGAGGCTCATTGTTTATTAGTAGCATCCATAGGAAATTAAAACAAGACAATCTGTTATGAAATTCGTAACTGTTGCAGAATTTGTTTCGCTCTTAATACATTCCAAAAATCTTAGTAATTTACCCAGTATTAAATCTATATAAAAAGGTCCATTTCCAGTCAATTATTCAGAAGTAAACAGTTAGATATTTCCCATAGCATTCGACTAGAAACAAAATCATATAAAGAAGTAAAACGAATTTCAATACATGAACATTTGACTAGAGTAAGGTAGAGTTACATATCTGAACCAGATTTTACAGGAAGACGAAGGGAGAAGCCACATTCCTCCCAACCATAGAACATGGCAACCAATCTACTTGCCCAGTTCACCCCCTAGCCTGACCATGAATCCATGAGGGCGAATTGAAATCTCCTCTCCACCAATGTCTTTCATATATCAACAGTATTACCTTGCCTCACACTAACACATTAGTGTTCATAATAGCAAGAACATAATTTCTTAGTCTTTTCCCTAGCATACTTGGCAGTGTCCTGCTTCCTCACATATGCTCCTTTATTAGTTTTTCCTAGGACTTTTTCCCTCTCTTGGGGAATTTCACAGCCTTCTAAATCCCTAATTTTTAGGCGCTGCTATTGGCCAAATCATTGATTTACCACTTGTAACAATCAGCCTATATTTAATTTCAATGTGTTCCCCACTCATGGAGTCATGGTCAACTAATTCCAACATGGTTGCTCCATTTGTCCTCCTGCAATCAATATAAAATATTATTTTATTTCCTTTTCCATACAAGTGTCATCGTCAAGTAGTTAGTTGGGACAAATCAAAACTCTGCCCAACAGTCAAATCATTTATTACAATCATAAAATTCAAAATTCAAAATTGCGATAATTGGCAAAAATTTTCCAATTTCGGAATTTACTAAAAATGGAAATAATTTTCCAGCACTTTTAGATCCTAAATTATTTTGTCCAATTTCTTTATTTTGGGGATGTCACAGATCCCGTCCATAACTTGACACTAGGATCGACTCACTCCACGAAAATCTTGACTTGACTTACCACTTTCCTCACTCATGCCCTCGTAACCTTGCCTTGTTGTCCCTTTTGTACTCTGCTTACTGGTCAAATCATTTTTTGAAACAGAGCATTGTGAACTCATCAAGAGTTTTTGTAGCACACTCCCTATCCATCATCTTCTACCATGATTTGTGGTTACAAAACTGATGTCATCTCTTCCTTGTTTTCAGTTCCAGGGTGGTTAAAAGATGATTTCAACATTTCATATTTATGATCTCTGATAATGGTTTTTGAATCTTGAAAAACTCAAATTGTTGCGCTACATAAACTACCAGTTCCAACTAGTTGGCAGCAGTGCTACTAGATCTGATGTTGAGGTGGATTCGGAGGCCGAGTTTTTTGTGACTCTTTCCTGAGATTTTGTTGGGGCCTTCAACTATCATATTCCACATGTATTTGATGATTTCCTCCTTTGTATATCATTTTCAAGGAGAATTAGCGCTTGAAATTTTGGTAATTATCGTGCATGCATAGTTGGAGGAGAGCTTTCCCCACACCATCCTATTGGTTTTTTCCCTCCATTCAAACATGTAGATCCCACCACCTATTTATTTATTTTGGAACATTTTCCCTCCATTGCCACCGAGCTCATAGTATCCAAGAAGGTCTTATCCTTTGCATGTGCAGTGTGCTACCTAGAGACGCTATTCAAACTACATTGTTTCTCCCCTGCCTTCTCCGACAATTGAGTCAGGTTGTTTCAACCCAGTTTTCAAACACCATTACAAGTTAATCCTCTCATCATATATTTTTACCAGTGTTCATACCTGAACACATTCAAGGGAGGGGTTTCTATAGTCATTTTTAACTACCTAGTAACCAATTTAGCTTAAGGGAAATTATTGTAAAGGGAAAGCCTTGTCCATTTGAGCTTTGATTCTTTAATCCTCTTGGTTATCACCACTCCATAGCCCTAAAATATCTTATCCTAAACTATGGAGAATCCTCAAATGAAGAAGCCACACAAGGGAGGTAAGGTGGTTAGAACTGAGCCTGTAGACATGCATCTATTCGAGGGAGAGACTGTGGACAAAGAAGTTTTTCATAGGGTGGGATGCCTCTCTTTCTGTCAAAATATGAAAAGAGCTCATCTTGAGGTGACAAGGCAGTTTGCCTTACATTTTGATGGCCTGAATACCAAGGTAGGGGACCTAGAATTTGAGGTTTCTGAGGCCTCTATTTTAGATGCTACAAGCATCCCTATCACAGGTGAGAGATGGTTTAAAGTCATGGCCTTAGATGCAGCCTATGCCAAAGATTTACTTAAGCCTGAATATGAATATGATAATTCGTCTAAAGGTGTGCCAAGGAATCATCTTATTGAGAAGTTTGGTAGAATATTGAGGATCATTCAGAGGTACTTTACATGTGAAGGGAGGTTAAATACACTATACCAATACCATATAAGGATTCTACTACATTTTACTAGAAAAATTGAAAATAACATTCCCTACTATTTGCTAAGGAGCATAGGCAAGTTGCCAGACAAGGTTCAATCCAAGTCTAAGGCTATGGATACTAGCATCTTTCACTCTGGATTGATCAAAATGCTAGTTTATGAAGAGCTAGGTAAGAGGGATATATCATGGAAACATTTCATTATTTCTTCTCATATGAAGTTGGATTTAACAACTACTCCTCAGTCACAGATAGAAATCCCTTTACCATCCACTAGTGTTGCTAAAGAAGGTACTAGCAAGAAGAGAAAGAGAATAATTATTGTTCAATATCAAGAGGCCATCAAGGAGGTTGCAAGAGATGAGGAGGAGGTTTATAATTCTCCACAGAGAGACCTTTCACCCCCTCCTCCACCAGAGTTAGAAGAAGCCCCTTCTTCTACTAAAGCTACACCAAAGAAAGGGAAGAAGCTACACTTCTCCTCATATCCCTTAGAAGCTATCATCAAGATCAGAAGTCCTTTCACAATATCATCAACTCCTAAAGAGGTTGTTGAAGAATGGGCCCTACCAAAAGTATCTTTCCTACATAAGAAGAAAGATAAGGGCCTAGGCATTAGAAAGCTTGTGGAAAACAAAGAATAAATCCCTGTACAGATGAAGAAAGATAAAGGAAAAGGCATCAGGAATCCTGTTTAGATAGAAAAAGTAATTCCTATGCAGCAGGAAGAGGAAACCATGAAAAATCCTATTGAGATTGTTCACATCACTACTCCACCTGGCAGCAAGACGTTCAAAATATTAATCAAGAAACTTAGGGATGTTAGGAAGGAGGTGGATCAATTGAAAGAATAAGTCATGTCTGATAGGGTTAATATGAAAAAATTCATGGATGGCTACAACCACACTCTTGATCTAGCAAGGTTTGCAGCAAGAAAGGCCCAACCTCTCCATAGACAGCTCAAAAACTTTTATAGGCAAAACAAAGACTTTTAGTCTCAGAACAAAAAGCTCAAACAAGTGTTTCAACTTTTCCAAGATGAAACAACTCAAAGGAAATTTCATGTATTGGTTGAGGCTACTATTGAAAAGGAGAAACCAACAGCCAAGGAGAACATATCTCCAGTGAAGAAGCATGCCACTACTAAAGGGAAAAAGCTTGTTGTGTCAAAGGGAAGTCCTCCTTCTACAAGAAGGGATGTCAAGTTAATGAAGTAACTAGTGAAAGGTGAGCTCTATTTTTGAAGATGGACCCTTTTTGAAAAGATAATCTATCGATGAAACACTACATATCCCACCTACCGGCTTCTAAATGCATACTATTCAGATTTTTGGTGATCTAGAAAGAGTTAATATTTTTTGACACTAATAGCGCAGACATTCCGTAGCGCTTTAGCACTATGAAATAGTCTAATTTTCAAAGTTCTATCAGTATGTTTTATATAATTCTACCTAATTTCCTAAGAATGATGTAGCGATGGAACTATTAAATTCTTAGGGTTGCTACCGAATTGCATGCAGACACACTAGGATGGCGCTACCAAAATTCTGGTAGAGACCGATTTTTACACAGAAGATACACGGGCTTGGTGCTACCTTTTCAACTTGCCTATTTTTGAGGTTGCACTACAGAATCACAGGAAATTTAGTAAAGGCGCTACCAAGTGCACTACTCAGAGCACTACGAAATGATGCTACCAACATATACCAGGAATCAAGGAGAGTTGAGCTAGCATCTATATGAATGGCTGATGAGGTGGAAGATTGTAGAGACAACATCTGGTAGCATGATGATAGATACATGCCCTTGAAGGACACTTGGCAAGCAAAGATTTGTGCATCAAAGGGATATCAAGTCAGTTCAAACATTGGTTGGATCAGTGACCGACATTTTCCCATTTTATAGCACAAGTTGTTAGAGGGAATAACTTCTTAGAGATTTTCATGGGAAGAAGGCCAGCTCACACCTCCAGTTGTTGCCTCCTCTTTTGTTATAAATAGATAGATGAAATGATTTAGTAGGTTAGAAGGCTTGAGATAGGATCCCTTATACTGTAATATTTTGATGAAGTTACTGTGAACTAGTTATGTACTTGATTTGAGACATCTTGGTTAATAGAAATCAACTTCTTATTCCAACTTATTTTCTTCTGATGCTAAAGTGTTCATGCTTTGAATGATTCACATGAATCGTTGTGGTGATATTATGATGTATGTTTGATTATAATATTATTATGATGTTTCTTTAGTGTCCTTAAACTTTGAACTAAAGAAGATATTGTGTTAAGAGTTTTTCTTCCTTAGGTTGTCTACAAACCTGATGTTTACAACAACCTCTACATTCCTCTCACAGAAGTCTTCCCTCTGTTCACATTTACTCTCACTTACTGATTGAAGTTAGTCAAGGGATGAATTGCTTGTGCATTCTATCCTAGATTTTTGAGTTATAACATTATCATATTGATTCTTATTCATTTGACCTCTTAAAAACTCTTTTGCATTTACATATAACCTGATGGGTACTAGGCTTGTCTTCCATGCAATATGAAGGTGATTCCTAGTGCTAACAAAGTGTAGTGTGCGAGACGTATGGTGTATGAATGGTCTACCTCACTTCTGGCCAATATGAAGAGCCAGTTGACAGAGTGTAAACAAGGGGGTAAGAGAAATCTCGGGTTTGCCTCCATCTTATGCAGTTTATTTTTCAAGCGGGTTCCAAGTTTGGGACCTATAATTGAGATTCTCCCTATAGGACCTCATGAGCCAGCCATGGCATGGTGGACTAAGGTGATGATGCGTAAGGGAGGAAGTAGGGTGTCGACACCCTACAAAGAGGACTTTTTCTATTGGTGGCGGCGACAGGTCATCACTTTGGATGATTATTCCTACGAGAAGATTGACTTTAGAGGAGATCCAGACATGCCACTTCAACCAGGGGCCTCTTATGGTGACATAGGTATGTCAAAAATGTTTTTACATATTTCATTTTTTTATTTTTGTATAATTAGGACAAAAATATTTTTCGATGGTGCTTAAGTACTCACTAGATTTTGTGTGTTGCAGACGTGGGTCTACGAAGGCCAGAGGGTTTCCATCGACATCGACAGAGGAACACGGCAGATGAAGTGGCAGGAGAAGAAGACGGGAGGGTGCTACAAAACGTGCAGGGAAACCTGTTGTGTTTGACTCACAGGATACCCATGGTACAGGTAGAGGGTCTTCCCGAATCCATGCAGCGAAAGGTGGTTGGTGTACCCAAGGCATGGGTACGACTCTTTCGGCATCTCACAAATGTTTTGATTTTCTACCATGATAGACATCTGGCACCACATGCGTAGATGTCATGGGATATTATAATACTAGTTGTATATGTATATTGATGGTGTTAGCCCCATTTTGTACTATAAAGACCATATTTTTTGAAATACGTAAAAAAGGATCTAAGGCTTTACTTATATTTTACAATGTGTACATTGATTAGATAGTTTTCTTCGCTTTTAATTATTTGACAAATTCCAATCTAAAACAAAGTTAGCATAAGCATCATATACATGATTAGAACTCCTAGGAATATGATAATATGTAATAAAATAAAATTGTTTTCTAAAATACGTACTCGTAGGAATCGTCGGAGTAAAGTAGGATCACGCACGCAGTAACGACCTTTCAAATGATGTACTACTAACTGGGCATCCATGCAAACTTCCAATGAATGAATGCCATGTGAGATAGAATCATGTAAAAGTTATATAATGACACTATATTTAGCCACGTTATTTGTGGATGGCCCTAGGAACATGCCTCCTAAAGACACCAGTAGACCCTCGGGTGAGTAAACCACCCAAGCGGTGGAAGACAAGTTATGTGTATGACGACTGGCCCCATCTATGAATCCTAAGTAGACTGATGACTCCATTGACATCTGTCAACCAAGTGAAAACTCGATCAGAAACCTGAAGATGAAAACGAAAAGAGATATATACACTAAATTACAATGGTATACAAAGAGTTTCGCCCAAGCCTAGGGCTCAAGCATAATATCATTTCAAGTAGAGCCCATTTCTAGGCTCAGCCAACTTATTCCCTTCATAATCTTCTAACCCATAGGATCCTTTTTCTAGAACACGTCGAATGATATAAGGACCATGCCACATGGATTTAAACTTGAATTCCCCTAGTGGTTCTTTGTCTTGATCATACAAGAGGACCAAGTCACCCTCATCGTACAACTGAGGACAGATAGACTTATTGTACTAGACCTTGACATGTTGTTTGTTCTCCTCGGTAGCCGTAGAGGCATCTCAATGCTACTCATAGAGACTCTCTAGGTGTATAATGTGTCACTCGAGATCGGAAGTGTTGGGTAGGAGCACGAATGCTAATTTAAGAGAAGGGATTTCACATTCAATAGGTAAAATCGACTCCACACTATGTAGTAACTGAAAAGGGGAAAATCTGGTGGCAGTCTTGACTGAGGTTCGCCATGCCCAGAGTGCAGGATATAACATGATGTGTCAGTTGGATTTACTCTAACTGACAGTTTTTTGCAAAATTGTCTTGAGAGACTTGTTGACAACCTCCACTTGCCCATTTTCCTAGGGATAATAAGGAGAATAATTACCATGTTTTAACCCCAGCTTAGCTGCTACTTCTTCCATCATCTCATTCTGAAAGTGATTTCCATGGTCAGTGATAATCTCACTCAGGATACCGAACCGAGAGATAATCTGATTGAATACGAGGAAGGCTGCAGTCTTCCCATCAAATTTAAATGTAGGCATGGCCTCGACCCACTTAGTAAATTATTCTACGACCATGATAATGTGTTTATTCCCCTAATCCGAAGTTGGGTTGACATCGATGAAGCCCACCCCCCACTTGGTGAAGGGACTAACAGTGATGAATGGATGAAGAGGGGTTGGATGTGAGAACATTTTTCGAGTGAACACCTAGTAGGGGTGACACTTCTTAACTACTTCGATATAATCCTTAAAGATAGTAGGCCAAAAATAATCGACTTGCAAATTTTTTTGAGTTTTTGCAATCCCGAATAGATGACCACCACAATCCCCACTATGGAAATCATTCAAAACAGACATAGCTTCTCCATGAGTTAAACAATGACACAAGGTATCGACTATTCCTCGATGATACAAAGTTATTAATATAGAGAACAATGTCTATATACGTCGTCGGTCATCTCATGAGAGATGTTGAGGGAACTTTAAGTTATTAATATAGAGAACAATGTCTCTATACTAGGCGTCAAACGAAAAGACAAGAAAAATGTGTTCATCTACAAACAAATCAACATGGATAACATCTTCATCTAATCATGGAATATCGGATATTAAATCCGCAAAGACTAGGGATTTCATGGATTTCGCATAAGCAAAATTGAGATCAAACTCTTGTAAAATGAGAATCCATTTATTATATTTCCCCCCTATGATACATTGGGTAAGGAATTATTGAAATGGATTGACATCAGGAACCAACATAGTCTTACAAAGTAATATATAGTGATGCAAATGCTGGACTTTGTGAATGGCAGCCAAAGCTAGATTTTCAACATGAGTATAATTAAGCTCAGGACCAAGCAAAGTTCAACTAAGATAGTAAATGACATGCTCGTGGAGATCATCATCCTCCTGAACCATAACCATACCAATCGTATCCTTGGATGCAACGATATAAAGCAAGTAATATCTACTTTAGACGGGAGGCTTCAGTAGAGGTGTCAACACCAAATATTTCTTCAAAGCATCGAAGGAATCATAGGCTCACTCATCCTAGATGAAAGGGGTGTCCTTCTTCAACAGACGCATGAAACCTTTAGTGATAGTGGCATAGTTCACTATAAACCTATGAATAAACTTAGCTTTCCCCTGTAAACCCTGAAGTTATCTAATCATGCGCGAGGGAGGAAACCGAAGTATTGCCTCAACCTTAAGTGGATCCATCATGATCCCAATATCAGAAACTAGAAAAACTAAAAGACGACCAAACTTAACACAAAAGATGCATTTGTGAGGGTTGAACTAGATTCTATAGTAACGACATATTTCAAAAACAAGTCGAAGGTGAATATTATGATCCTCTCTCTTACAAGAGTGAGCAGCAAGATAACCAAGGTAAGATTTGATTATGTGCTTAATACCATGAAAAGAGAAAGTCATGGCCCGATGAAAGGTTGCTTCGACATTTTTAAGGATGAAAGACATCTTTCGGTATGCAAAGGAACCCCAAGGGAAAATAAATTTTGTCTTGTGTTGATCCTCGAGTTTGATTTGAATTTGATTATACCCTGAAAATCCATCCATAAAATAAAATGCCTCACTTCCCACACACTCGTTGATAATCTGATCGATGAAAGGTGTGTAAAAGTTGTATTTTGGACGAGCCTTGTTCACGTCATGGAAATACATACATACATGAATGGTTCCTTGCTTCTTATTTACAGGAATGACATTTGATACCCATTCGGTCAAGGGAACCATGTAGATGAAGCCAACATTAAGAAGCCTCTCCACCTTTGTCTTTATAGTAGGGTCCTTTCGAGGGTTGATAGCTCTAATACGTTTTCGAATAGGCTTGGAATATAGATAATTTTTAATCTCATGTTTGACAATACTAGAGTCGATCCCTGGCATCTCTTCATAGGACCAAGCAAAAACATCTTGGAATTCCTTGAAGAGCTTGGTGTAGATCAAGATTTCTTATGGCTAATAATCTGCACTGATATTTACATTTTCAACCATGCCAAGTGTATGAGAGATGTTGATTTGGATGGTAGGATAAATACTCACCATGTTTCCTTAGGCATAAATGTCATGCGTATCAAGTGGAACTATGGAATGACCGACTATCTCACTCAAAATAGATCGAAATTTGTCTTGTTCCATTCTTTCAAGATCTGGGAGAAAATAAGATCGGTGATGCATATCATCCGAAGGTTTGTTGCAACCATTCATGGATTTGATGATGAATTTGTCTAAAGGAAAATTCCCATTGATGCAATCATGTGAAAAAGACAACTAGGTGGCCAACATGGGCCTAGACACGAGATCCTCCTCATCTGTCAGTGAGGGAATATGATCGGGATCGGAAGAAGAGCATCTTGATACACAATCTTTGTTTCCAATAGTGGCATGGCCATCCCAGCATGGGACTGACCTTTTCAAAATGAATTCGGGGAAGGTAGGGTCCATGGATCATTAAAATAAGACATGTGAAAAGGAATGGACCTCCCAATCGAGACGAGCCTACTGGACATGTCATAAATGTGATGGTTCGGTGTCGAGAAGTCAAAAGTACCCATAAGGGAAGAATACACTTTGACACCGATATTCTCAGTTGCCAGCTGAGAATTTTCAATCACACGGATCGATGGTCGAAGAGATGAATTAGGACTAGAGTATGCAAAGGATAACTAATTGATCATCACAATCTTCCCTTCATGAGGAAAACAAAGAGTACAGAAGATGGACGACATGACGACGATCATAGCATAAGTCCAATTGTGACCTAGTAGTAGGTTATAATCAAGAGGTGAATCAACTACCTCTACTTCTACCTCTACTATCTTCCCCTCTAACTGGAATGAAAAGGCAGGGATAATATCGTGAGGGCGGAAGGAATGACCATCAAAATCAGTCAAAATTTTCAATGACTTGGAAAGGCTTGGAGAACCGAGATCTTTCCAACAAACCACGGACATCACACACATAACAGTGCCTTCATCAACAATCGCATGTTTGATGGTATACTTTGAATACTCCACATGGTATTGGAAAGCCACATGGTAAGGAAAGTGAGGCTTAACGTCTGTGATGTCAAATTTGATCATCTTTAAGCCATTGGGTTCTAGAGATCCTAGAGTAGAGAGCAAGGCATTCCTCTGTGAAGGACACATATGGAGTAACTCCAAAGATAGCATCGCACAAGGGGTTTGGCCCAGGTCCTCAATAATAGAGTACTTATGGGCAGCTCTAGCATTTGGATTATGGCTAGAGCGCTTGAGTACCCCTTTCAAAATACAAGGTGGTGGCTCTGGTTTCTCAATCTGTAAGGTCATCTCTGGAGGAGGAGGAGATTCTATACAAGGAATATCTTGTTTAGAACTATAGTCTCGAGATCGAGTGGCTACATCAATTTTCGCATCGACCATATTGATACATAAATGGTCTCCATCTTGCAACTGTTGGTTTTGACCTCCACCAACCTTATTTTCGGAATTTGAGGAGCTCGAGGCTAAGTGTTTATTATGTGGGAATGTATTAGTCAACATGACGGGCGATTGAACTAAAAGGCTCGCAACTTCTGCCAGTTTGGGGAACAAATGGGTAAGGTGATCATCTGTGCAAATCTCATAGGGAAACTTCACCTTACATTTTTCTTGTTTTTCCTCTCTAACATTACTACCCATATTCTCATTATTGTCCTTGAATGAGCATATATCAAATCTAATTGTTGGGCCTTAAAGATAGCTTCTTTCTCAATGGTAACCCCGTAAGTAGCAATGTCCTTCGAGATAGGAGTGTGAAAATACTTAAGAAACCATTCTAAAAGAAAGGTCGAGGGTATAGGGGTCTTAATCAACCTCTTTCGTGTATGCCACTCTTGGATATGGTCCGAGATATGACTAGCAGTATCTTGGCATAAAGTTGCAACAATTTTAAACAAGCATCATAACAAACGGAAAACTAGAAGTGGTTAAGAAATACCATCACCNCCCCCCCCTAGGTATCTCAATATACCAATCCATATCAATTTTGATAAGGGTGCATTGAAATAATATCAAACAAATAGAATCGTCATTAAGGGAGTTTGATGAGCACCAAAGGTGAAAGGTAGTGACGTGATCACCAGGATCCTCTCCATTCTAACCCTCGAACTTTGGGATGTCCAAAGGAAGTTTGGTGGAAACCGGGGGAAATGTAGGATCATGACTCACAGGTTCATTCATTAACTTAGCCAAATATGATATATTAAGCATGGTGAGAAAGGGGAGATAGGGTTGTGACATCTAGCCCCAACCTCCTGGGAAAGATTGTGCTTGTGGATTTGTAGGCCATCCATGGTTCTGGTAAACACCATAGCCCTGTCCGGCATTATAAGGCCCTCCTCCAGGCTGATTCATATAATATTGGTTGGGCATCATTCCAGTTGGAATGTTCTGTTGAGGGTTATAGAAATTGCCCCCAGTCGGATTAGATCTAGGTTGGTGGTTTCCCAAAGTGTGAAACTGACCTACTCTAGGTTGGAAATCGGAGGATAGAGCTGGATTCATCATGCCAAAAGTATTGGTCATAATTTGTGCCGAGGGGGTAGGATTGTAGGATGAAACTTGAGTTGAAGCTTGTTCGTCAGGTTGACTATTCCACTCAGAAGTAGGAGGATTGTACCCAGGGTTAAAAGCAGGCATACCTCCCATATTAGGAGTCATTTGAGGGATTTGATATTTACCAAATGAAAAAGGAGTGTAGGGAGGTGTATTTCCCCCAAGCCCAATGCTAGTATTAGGGTCAACAGTTGGGATGGACTTTGAAAACTACAATGTGAAGTTAGGCATACCATAAGGAAATGGACTAGAATCCATAGGGATGAACTAAACATTGTAGCTTGGTGAGTGGCCAAGATACCCAAAGGGGTTCAAAGTGGTAGTGTGAGCATTAACTATAGGTCGGGCCATAGTAATGATAGGTACCTCTGCCAATATGACCATAGAGGTTGCAGGAGTTGAAGGGGTGCCATTAACTATAGTGGGTATGGGACTCGAAGGGCTCACAGAATTCTGAAGACCAGGTTCAGTACTTATCATTGTAGAATCACAATTGTGAATGGTGGATTTTACCACGTATAATGACTCTACGCCTTTTAGAAGGCAGGGACATGAAATCTGGTGGTAACTATAACAAGTGACAAGACCTGCGGGGAGACTGGTCCAACTCCACGATGACTTAATACTCTAAAGATAAAAAATATATCCTAAGGCCAACTTGTAAGCAAAGATCACACCAAAAGTCAAACGACCAATATGCATGCAAATAGGGTAAAGTGGTTGAGTGGCCTCTCTCCTTAAAGAAGGTATTTCTCGTCCAAGAGGGGCCTGAGACTCCCTGCTAAAGATCGAAGGTAACATAATCAGTTATAAGGGCCCACATGGTCTTAACAACTAGTCGGTTGGATCCCATCGGAGAAGTAATACTCCATAAAGGTTATGTGTTGTCTGACCCTTATCTAACCCAGGGTACCTGCAAAATAACCCCTGGAAGTAACCTATGAGACACCTAAGTCAATCAACTAATAAACCATTGTATAACCGATGTACATGAGAGCAGTCGTACGTCAGGTCCGTCGTATGGGCAGGGTAGAAAAGCCCGAAACCTTGAAATAACCGCCTCTCATGGAGGTAAAGGAACTAACAAGATTCCCAAAAATATCTCTGACACTAGGAAGGTATCAGGGGATATCCCTTCAATCGACTTCACGTGACCTGGTTATTAAATCTGATGTGAGCGGAGCCTCCTGATATTACCAATTATAAAATGGATTTCTCCACTACCTGACTCATACACATATGTTGATTTAATTGCCTTCGAGAATTTTACTCACAAAATCCTATTACAAGCCACTAAATCCTAGGCTAGTTTGTGCACCCAAGAAAATAAAATTGCTACTAATAAATTTTAAGTTACAACATTGATTTTATGGCCGTGATTACTCAAAAAGGTATGGTGATGAAACTCATGGTGTTATGACTCTGCAAGAAAAGTAAATATGAAAATAATGCAAAGTCCTAACTTTAACTTTTAATGTATGGTATGCTCCTAAAAGTGATGCAATTTTCAAATTCAACTATGCAATTCAAAATTAAAAATGAAATCTTTCATTGTATGCACTAATATAATGATAAAAACTCAAAAGACAAAAATGTCATGAAATGAAAAATGCCTATCTTTTTTTTATTTTCAATATATCGAAACTAAAAATGCATGGACTGAAAAGTAACTTGATATACATCCCTACTATGGATAAAAAAGAGATAACTCAAGAAGGATATCAAGCAATGAAACACCTAACCCAATGTACAAGGACAATAAAAATGAAAATATGAAGAGAAAAACTTCGCCCAAAAATTCAACCAAAAGAGGGTTTATTGTCATCCCAAAGGCACTCAACAGGCACTACAGGGACCTAAGAAGGCTCAACAAGCATCAAATCCCACCCAACAAACACGAGACTGGAAACAAAAAGGCAAGGAAAAAGGGTGTACGCGACTGTTTGGGCAAGCAAAGCGTATATACGCAGCTTGCAGTGAGATAGCCTGCATGTATACAGGACTGTCAAGGCAAAAGGCATGTATATGCTTTGAAACAAGTTCAGGCAAGGGAGAAAGGATGAAAACTCAGATCCATAGTGAACAATAGATTTCAAGCAATGATATGACAAGAACCAAAATATAAACGAGAGTAATCTAAGGAGAAAAGTAATTCGAACCCTAAGAAAGAATATTTTTTCCTAATATGGTCGTCAATTATGTTACAAGGAAAATCTCTCTATGGCTAGGGTTAACCACAACAAATAGGTATGATTGCATAAATCGACTCAATTTCAGCATATGCTATATAAATTAATGTGCGAGAGAGATAAGAAAGAAGCCTACCTCATCCAAACATTTGATAATGTCCATTGTTGAGCACTTCAACCCAAAGCTTTATGCCTGCAACGAGTTCTCAACAAACAAGCAGAGAAAGCATATAGTGATAATATAAAAGGTTAGCACATTAGATAGCATAATCCATTAATATACACAATAAACATGCCCATGGATAATAATTGATAGATTTTCATGATATCAATTAGACGGGAAAGGAGTATTTCTATTAATAAATGATTAGGAGAAGTGAAAATATTATAAACTTTCATGTCGACATGGTTTGGAACCAAGAAATTGAGTTCCTTCCAACTGGTCATGCACCACTTCGATCCTCCACCAAAGGCAAGCTCATGTAAGGGAGACAAAGAGGTTCTCCATCAATAGGGGAAGATATTGGGGGTCGAACACTGTGTTCAGACTTAAAAGACAAAGGGATGCAGACTCAATATGAAGTAAATAATTCTTCCAGAGTAACTCTGCTCTCAAAGTTGAATTTTCTCCTCTCTTCCATAGCTCGGAATTGGCTTCTTTATAACCTTAAAAATGCAAATGAAGGGTCGAGTCAGAATGTTTTTAGTATATGGAAGGCCAAGGATCAGAGATCTCCTTTCATGACATGGAAACCCAACATTTAATTTTGATTTTCTGGTACAAATCTCAATGTATGTGGGTTGTAGTGGAGTAGCCAACGTATATGATTGTTGTATAGCTTGCAAGGTGCGTACAAGTCGAAAAATATTTATTTTTGTCTCTGGATTGATAAATCAGGGAAAGTAAGTGTGCATGGGGAAATGGAATAAGGCCCTCTCTACAATATTTCATAGGGTGAGGCAAATCTTGCTCTAACAGGCGGGGGATCACTAGAAATTGTTGGTAATTCAACTCCAATAATGTGGGATTGCTAGAAATTGCTACGGATGAAAATATCAATGTAGAAATGATATTCAAACATACTATTTTTAATTTATTCCTAAATTAATTTAATAAATTTAATTTTAAATTAATTTTATTATATATAGTATGTTTTACAATTTAATATTGAAAAAAGTGTAAATTATATATATAATTATATACATTCTTTATTTTTTTTTGGAGATATTTTGTGTTTAATTTTTCCTAAAATTAGGTGAGAAGTTGTTGGGTTTGCATATTTGAGTGAGTAAATCTCTATAATCCTAGTGTCTCGAATCCTAGCGTCTCACTAATTTTTCAACATGCTAAATACATGTATGCATTCAAAAATACAATTTAAACAACATAAAATTGTGATTCCTTCCAGATTTATGTCCCCATATTCGGACAAAAACTAACCCAAAAATACAACTCATAAACTCAATATCAACATCATCATATCATAAATCATTGTAAATTTTATACAAAATTAAAAATATAATAATAATTAAAATTTTAAAAATCTAAATAATATATATATATAAACCAATATTCTTATCTTTATTAATAATTATTAACTCACAATAAATTTTATATAAATTTAAAAATTACTAATAAATTTAAAAAAATCTAAATAATATTTAATCACAAACTTGTGTGTATATGAGATAACATTATTAAAAACAAATTATACCTTATTAGTCCATGCCCTTCGGGCTATCGGGAGTCATTGCAATCGATTTTCCTATCTGTTCACAAAGATCGATGAAAAAAACATTTTACCCAAAGTTTTTACAAATCCATACCATTTTATCTGGAAAAATTCATTTTTATGTTATGTTTTGATCTTTGAGGTTTTATTTGGCCTCTTCCCGAGGAAGAAGCCCATATATTCGACCAAAACCATAGTTTAAAATATAGGTTGACTAATAATTTAGTAGTTGGATATCAAGTAATGCTAGATATCAATTCAACATTACTTCATAGCATTAAATGTTTTCTTGGTTTTTCCATTCTTCATATGGTTTTTTGTCAACTCCCTTTGTCCATATGGTTTTCTGTCAACTCCCATTATGATATGGATGTTGGGATATGGATGTCGTGTCCAACAACAACTTCCTGTCAGTAGCTCACTGTCAACTCCCTAAGCTCAAGGTTGTTGAGCTTCCACCTACTCGACCATGCAAACTGTGTTGTCATATACTTTTAAAGAATATAGACCTTACCTTATATACCTCCTTACATACAAACCTTACCTTATATACCTCATACCTCCTTACAGGCATGTTGGAGAACAGGTCACCTTATATACCTCATACCTCCTTACAGGCATGTTGGAGAACAGGTCAGGTTGTTGGATCTCGCAAGTCCATCGTTGCTCTAGGTGATATCCTAGAATCAAGCAAGGCGAAATTGCATATACTAAGTGTGCATTGCAAGTGCTAAATGAATTGAAATTAATTGAAATTGTGTATACTTATTGTGCATTGCAAGCCCTCGAAATAATATTTTTCTATCTGGCAGGGTAGGAGGGCCGTGGAGCTGAGAAGGAGGGTCATGGATCTAGGTGGTCATAAATAAAGAGCCATAGGTCATATCGTGTGATATGCTATTGAATACTCAAATCAGAATGCATTCTTATGTCAGCTGTGACTTGCACTTTCTCAAATGTTCATCTTAGTTGTGTGGATTAGTAGCTTGACCTGGACGAGCCCTCACACGTGACCCTGGAGCTCCATTGAAAACATCTCCAACATGTTAGGACCACATATTGCACCTTTTTGCCCATACTTTTTATCATTATTATACCCTTCATCACTAGTGTTTAGACTCATAATATCACTACATCTGATCATTCCAAGGTATACAATGTCCTTTCTCATTATTATATGCTTAAT
>SNQJ01S0016380.1:28024-41026 GCA_010110895.2 Picea sitchensis | reverse complement strand
AGTGATAGTATTGAGTCTCTGTTTGAGAGTAAGGGTCATGTTCTCTGATTACAAGACAGTTGTTCTTACCCATTGCAATGATTATTTTAAATGTAATCCATGATTCTTAATTTGAACTATAAAGAATTGCAATAGGGAGATTACTTTCCTGTGATTTAATCCAGAGCTTCAGTTCATTCCAGCAAAGTATAGATAGAATAATTTTCTTTACTACAACACTAAGTGCTTTTGGAATTGAGCATATATACTGCGTGGCTATCTTTGAAACAAAAGACTTCCCTGGGTTGATAATTTATGTTTCACTTGGTTTTTTAAAATTAATTAAGCAATTATAGTGACCAACCCAACAGTTTCTCTGTCAGCATCACCCATGTCTTGCAAAAGATTTCCCAAAATGTTGTTTTGTTACTCCTTGTCCAACAATAAAATATAGATCTTCTCGATCAGAAGTCGTTTTCCTGTGAATACAAAATCACTCAATTTATGGATGAAGGCAATTTTTGGTAAATACAAAGTCCATGGGACTAAGACTAGAATTAATCCATTCTCGGGTCTGCCTTTGAGAGAAACTGGAACCACTGCTATCAAATTATTTGTCTAAGATGCTACTGAGACTCGGCCAATTACTAGCTTTGATGTTAAGTAAAAAAGGTATACTACATTTAGCCTTCACTGTAGATATTATTCCTAATCCTCGTAAATTGTACCGCCTAAGCTTTGTGGTGGGATATGAGTGCTCAGTTCTTACAATTCCAGATTTAGAACCTATTCCAAAGATGAAAACAATTCTAGTTGTTTACCGCTTGGTTTAATAAGTAGAAATTCCTATAGAGACTGAAATAATACCTCTCCAAGTCCAAGAGAAGAAAACCCTTAGTAGCATATACTCTAATGACGAAGACTGAGAATCGATTGAGACTTTGCAGGGAGTGTTATAGGGAACAAAGCTCTATACCAAAACCCTTGCTATAAAGAGAAATGCTAATTTGTGGCTTGCTCCAACCCTACTCGCTTGATTAACATTTTCTTTTATGAGTATTTTTAATAAATAGATTAAAATTGTTACACTCTTGTCTTTGCTCCCATAAGTTGCCACATGCATGTATAGACAATGTTACATGCATATCTAGATGTTGCTACAAGTATTCATATCTGGATGTTGTTGCAATATTCATAACTTGAAAATTATGAAGGTAAGAGCTCACCTGTTTGATTGTGTCATTGATGATATTTCCCTTAATGCTATCTTTTTCCCTAAAACCATGTCTAGTGTTCGCATAGTTGTGATGAGTGCAAGAAGATTAGCCTATTGCAAGTGGATTTAAAACAATGAGGTTGTTTCGAGAAAGGAAGTAGGCCCAAGGTTAAGGTAGCAAGTTGTCCTTCCACAAATCATATTTGTCAGGAGAAGTCACGACAGTGAGGGCTTAGCATTGAGAACAATTAATTATCACATCTTCACCAGATCGACGAAATCAAATTGATTGTTAATTGACATTTTGGTCATCAAAGTCAGTGCAAACAATAGTATGATAATCCACCATTATAATAGCCATCACTGGATAAGATCCCTATCATCATCAGTGAAAATCAATTTGGAAACAATTAGCACAACAACATATATAATAGAAAGAAGGATATTAGGGCAAGTAGTGCAGAGCTATTTGGTAGCACCTGTGACAGATCCCCGACAGTACCATACTTAACACATCAACCAAATCTTCAAAGTCCACATACTATTCTATTTGAAATCAACTACAAGGGCCGGTCGTCGGAGATAGATCACAAATTGGTGGGATCCTTCATCACTAAAGTATAGATTTGCAACCAAATCAGAATACTGAGATGGTGGATAGAGAGCAATGACAGTGGGGTCTGTCCTCATAAGTGCTTCTTGTGTTGTTTGGGTCAACAGTACAAGCACTTTGCATACCAACACTTCCACCTGATGGATCTACCCTTGTATCCAATGGAAAGCATAGAAGAGAATACGACGGCGAATAATGAGTAATGACAGTGAGATCCGAAGGAGCAATCACCCACCTCACGCAGCTAAGGTTTTGTCTATGTACTTATACACACACCGGTGTGGAAAAGATATTGACCCTACTTACTCATACATCCGATGAGTAGAATTACAACAAATCAGAATCCTGAATGACAATGGCAACAAAGACCTCATAGGAGGAGCACACACTTAGAGGATCTTTTTCAGCATTTCAATCAGTGAAAGTGTGACCATTTTCATAAGTCAAGGGTGGAAACATAATACAAATTTAGTGCCCTACTTCACTATTTCTCTCAGCTTCCACTGAAGCAATTGAAGAACGAAGAAAATTAAAATACACATCGTTAGCAGATCCTTAGTACTCATTCCCTTCATAGGAACACTCAAAACCAAAGAAACAAGAAACACTACTACCTACATACATTTATGTCCAATACTAAAGATATTTTAAAACCCTAAGAAATAATTAGGAACCTTTATTTCTCTTTCATAATAGGGGCATTCTCAATCCAACTTGACGTGCCCAACAACTACCTACATACATTTATGTTCAATAGTAAAGCTATTATAGAAAACTTTCTGTGGTATTAAGAAATATCCTTTCACAAGAGATTTGAAATTTTATTCAAGTTTCTATATGCTTTAAACTACTTAAAGGAAGGGGCTTGCTTCTTTGAAGCTCCCCTTGTTAAAAAATAAATCATATCCAAGAAGTCTAAAACAATAATGTTTATCATTATCAATAGTTATTTTTAACAATTTACAATGTTAATTATAAATTGCATGATAGCCAACATTAACATTAAATTTATTAACTTTAATTATTTCAATTAATGTTAATTAAAATAAATTTACCATCATTATAAAAGAATTTCAAAATATTAATAAGTAGAGAATTAAATTCGAAAGAAGGTCTAATGATTTTTTTAACAGACCTTTTTTAATTAATTTAAATGCAAAGGCTACAAAGTTTTCGTAATTCATATACATGTCCTCCTGAGTATCCAACAACAAAATTATCGAATTTCAAAGACAATTGTACAATCTGTTAAATATAATGTAACCTCAACAGGTTGACTGTACACTGCCAGCTATCCTGGCTATGTGTACTTTCATTTCTTGACTTTCTTGAGCCTATTTAGCTCAGCTATTTCCCTTTGCATAGTACTTCTTCATTAACTCTTCTCATTGTACTTTCTCCTTACATTCTTAATATACTGAATACTATTTTCTACTCTTTTCTTTTCTCTCTACATTTCTTGCTTCACAATTTATCGTGGTATCAGAGCTGCAGTAGTAAGCCTCTTCACACAGGCTGGAGAGCAACACGATCCTCACAGCGCAGAGCTTACATGGATCACGAGAGAACATGAAACAGTGTTTTCACAAGGCTTGGAAAGTTGTCTATCATCCTCTCAAAAGATCGTCGCAGGAAACTCCCACAAGGAAGCAGAGCGCTATACATTCAAAAGATCGAGGAAGCAGAAATAGGAGAAAGGAAAAATTTTAAATAATCGTGACAATTTCAATATTCATCAAAGCTTCATGAAGAAAAGATTTAGAAGGAAGAAAAAATTAAGAATTCAAGGTGATTTGTTCAAATTCATGAAATATTGTTGTAGAAGGTAGAATCATTTAAAGAATTTTGGAAATATCTCTCCTCTATCAAAGATTACAGCAGAAAATAGTAAGCTTCAAAGAACTCGTGAAATTCTTTCAAATATTTGAAAGATTCATGAATTTTTCTTCCGCGGGAGAAAACCCTTGCAAAGACAGCAAAGATCATGTCAAGGAGAAAAGAATAGCCATCACAGCCATAAGATCCATCCTGCGAATGTGTGTTCGAAGAAAATCCATTTCAGAAGTGACGAGGAGAGCACAGAAAAGGAAAAATAATTACAGTCGTTAGATCTTGCGCAGAGGACCGATAGCCATCAGATCCGTGAGAAAGTGCATGAGGTTTAGTCCTCTAGAGCACACAGAAGAAAAGATGACTTGCGAAGTGAGAAATCCCGAAATCATCTGGACCATCCATCAAGGAGGACACATGGCTAGATCTCGGCATTTCGCTCACTCGCAGGGTGTAAAGGTTAGAAGACTGCCATGAGAATTCATGAATCATGAAATCCCGAGTCATTCTAGACTGTTGGATCGAGAAAGATCGTGAGTCTTCAATTTGACACTATCGCAAAATTGGGAATCAAGAGTTGGATGAGCAAAGGAGACTGCAATCGAAACCCCGATACGCGAAATCCCGAATCATGAAATCCTGAAAGAATCTGGACCGTCCATCTCAGAGGACAGGTGGTAGCAGATCCAAGCACCATAAAATTTTTGACATTTTGGAGTTCGTAGTTTGGAGAATGTCGTGACGAGAGTTCAAGAGTCGCGAAATACTGATTCACGAAATCTCGAAAGGATTTGGATCGTCGGATCATCGGAGGATCTGGACCGTTGATTGTCCAAGGGAGATTTTTGGCATTTCGCACACTGGGAGTCTGAAGGACCCAGGATCATCCCAGCAAAACTCCCGAAGTCCCGAAACGTGAAATCCCAAAAAGTCATTTGAATAAGTGCCAGGATACTTCAGATTTCGACAAATTGAGGGACAAAGAACCGACGAAGGCATCGTGATTCCCCGATTCATGAAAAGCCGGTAGCGCTTGAACATTTAGATGTGTGGACACATTGAATGGAGACTAAGGGCCAATTCAAGGCCATTAAACTCTTTTCGATGTTTCGATGACCAAAAGTTGGAGAGACAAGTGTTTGGAGAACTCGTCTAACGAAACCCTGAATCACACAGGAAACAAGTAAATATGAAATTTTCCAATTTGTTTTTGTGTTTTGTTAAATTCTTTACATATGGAGACGTCTAGCAATTTAGGACCAACACAGGGTCTGATTTTTTTGGAAAGAACTATTAGTTCTGGTCTCTTCAGATGAGATCGTTCTTGCAAGCACAAGAGTGTTGGGATCTAGTGGATCTTGGATATGTGGAACCAGATCCAGCAAACCTTTCTGCCATGACAAACCAACAGAGAATTGCTCATGCAACTTAGAGAAATAGAGAAAATAAAGCTAAATTTTGGATTCAAAATTCTGTGGATGACTTGATTTTCTCAAAAATCACAGGTGCTGGTACTTCACCTAGGACATCCTTAAATCAGCCTACCAAGGAAATGACAGGGTCAAAACAGTTAAACTGCAGACCTTGAGGATGCAATTCGAGACTCTAAGAATGATAGAGTTCGAAAATGTGGATCAATTTATGACCAGAGTCATGGGAATCATGAACCAAATCATATTGACTAGCGAAGCCATCACTGATCAATGCATTGTAGCAACAACAATCCTTGAATCCAACAATGTGTTACAATGCATTACAATGCGTTACAACAATCCTTGAATCTAAGGATCTGTCATGTTTTTCAACAGATGAACTAATTGGTTCTCTCGTGACACATGAGACCAGACTGCATCTTACAGATGAGTCAATCTCCAACTCTTTCAAAACACAATTCTCCTTCAGCAAAGGGAGTGGTAGAGGATGAAGAAAATGTCACTAAGGAAGAGGGAGAATTCAAATTAACCCTCATTCCAGTGGAGGAAGCATAGAATGACAACCAAATCAACACTTCTAAGGACACAGACAACATAATCAGAATCAGAGTTTCCAGCCTCAAAGAGGTAGAGGGAGAAGATCAACTGAGAAATCAAACATACAATGTTATTACTACAAAAAGTATGGGCACTATGAATCTGAATGCAGGAAGAAGCAAGCAGATCAGCTCTCAGGCAGAGAAAATGTGTCAAATCATACGGAAGAAACCTCAGGAGATATGTTTCTCTCATGCCACAAGACTACAAAACAACCTAAAGATCTCTGGTTGTTGGATAGTGGATGCAACAATCACGTGATAGGTAACAAAGAATTACTTTCATGCATTGATTCTTCAATCTTATCTTATATTACACTTTGAAATGATTCCTTAGTCAAAGTTCAAGGAAAAAAAACTGTTCATATTCTTACTAAACAAAATGTAAAGAAGGACATAAACAATGTTTATCATGTTCCAGATCTGAAACATAATCTGCTAAGTGTAGGACAACTCATTGAACATGACTATAAGGTACTCTTTGAGGGATAATCTTGCAATATATTTGATAACACCCCCAACAAAAAATTGATTTCTAAAATCCACATGACTCAGAATAGGATGTTTCCCCTTACCCTTAGAACTACAAATCTGATTCAACCATATGCACAAAGTGCATCAACCCTGAATGAAACTATGGTTTGGCATACAAGATTTGGACATCTACCCTTTCAGAGTCTAAGTCTTTTTCAGAAGCACTCCATGGTCAAAGGTCTTCCTATCTTTAAAGAGAAAATTCCCCCATGTGAGTCTTGCATACTTGAAAAACATAAGAGAACTAGTTTTCCACAGTCTTCCAATCAAGCCAAACAACATCTTGAACTTCTTCACACTTACCTATGTAGACCAATGCAAACAGATTCCATAGGTGGTAGCTTTTATTTTCTAACGTTTATTGATGACTTTAGAAGGAAAATATGGATCTATTTTCTTAGACACAAGTCTGAAACTTTTGCAAAATTCAAGGAATTCAAAGAAGCAGAAGCTGAAAATCAGAGTGGCAAATATATAAAAGCACTCGGGTTAGATGGAGGAGGAGAATACAACTCCAATGAATTTGCAAATTTCTGCAAATCACAAGGCATTTTCATGCAAACAACACCCAGGTATACTCCACAATAGAATGGAGTGGCTGAAAGAAAAAATTTGACAATAATGAATAAGGCAAGAACACTTCTCAAAGAGAAAAGTTTATCAAATATTTTTTGGGTTGAAGCAGTAGCATGCTCAACTTATCTCTTGAATAGATCTCCAACCACAAGTCTAAAGATGAAAGTCTCTCAGGAAGCATGGAGTGGGACAAAGCTAAATGTTGTGCATCTAAGGACATTCAGATGCATAGCATACACTCACATACCTTTCGAATTAAGAAAGAAACTTGATAACATAAGTGATAAATGTATCTTCACTGGATATAGTGAAACATCTAAAGCTTACAGGCTTTACAATCCAATCTCCAAGAAACTAATTCTCAGCAGAGATATAAAATTTCTGGAAAATCAATTCTGGAATGAATCATAAAATCAGTAAATGGATAGTCAAAATACTCTGCTACCTAGTGCTGATAACACAGAAAATTCAGAACAGTCAATACCTCAACCTGCTCTTCCAAGATTTCAGGTAGAAAGACAATCTGAAAATTCTCAGGATAACTCAACTTGAAGTAGAGACTGATCCTCTGAAATTCAAAATTAGAGAACTCGAAGTTTGAGACAAATCCATCAGCAGTTGGATGACTTTGAAAAGCACAACCTTTTTGCTTTAATGTCATGTCAACCTACATCTTTTAAGGAAGTAGCTAAGGANTTTTTCTCATTCCATTTACATACAATTATACACAATTCAAGAAATGCTATTGAACGGTCATATGTTTTCAAAGACTTCAAATGCGTTTAATGTCTCTGTTCATTTCAGAGTTGATGCTCACATATCAACTTTCACACCGAGCACTAGGGATCTGTTACAGTCGTATCCGAGATGAAGCGGAACATAATAGATCGGAAGATTATGGACTACACCGTCGTTCATCTTTTGATTTCTATCAGAATTTGTCACCATGACGACTTTACATTTCTGCACCACGTAATCCACGGATATCTCTTCGGGTTCAACGTGAGCAGCGTACAAAACTTCGTCGTCCATAAACTCTGTTATTCTCTCGTGGGGTTTTACATTTCCAGCATAGACGAGTTGCGTCCGCCCGTTCCTTGTCATGTGTTCAGGCCTGTAATACCACTCAACTTTGATACACTTCTTGTCTGTATTTATTTCTATAACTTCTGCAACATAAGGTTTCGTCCACAGATGTGAACGGATCTCTACAAAATCACCCACAGAAATACTATTCTTATCTTCATCTTCGCGCCCTGGAATATTTTCATCTTCTTCTTCATCAACTTCTTCTTCTACATCTTCTTCATATTCTTCATAACTTTCTTCTTTTTTCATATAAAATTGTTTACGGCTAGAACCTTTGGAAGAAGTTTTGGGCATTATGTTTAACGGTAGAGGTTGAGCGGTAGTACTGATTTAATCCACAGAACTGAGAACAGGGCACCTATTTTTAAAACCGAGCTTCGCCATCTTCCCTAATTTCATGGCATTTTCTATGTTTTAAGGCAACTGAGAGCTATATATACATTTTCTGTTTTCGGCCCTGCACTCAATCTAGAAAGGCGCTTCGTTTCATGTTGATGACAATGAGATAGTTTACCCGAAAACAGAACGTCAGAAGGCGCATCCTTTCTTATTACTTTTCTTATTACTCTCTTTGTTAACGTGGTCGGATTTTATTGCTCGTATTTTTTAATTTTAGTATTAATGTTAGATAACTGAAAATTCTCAATATTATTAAGAACGTTAGAATAAAAAAACAGAACTGAAGTGAAATTGGATTTTTTTATTTTTGTTAATTAATGATTAACTAAACTGAAGTGAAAATGGATTTTTTATTTTTGTTAATTAATGATTAACTAAAGTTTTTACACAATGAAAATAGCTTACTATTTGTTTTCATTTAAATCTATTACACATATTAAACATATAGAGAAATAAAAGGGAAAAGCCACTTAACTTGAATAATTAAAAAATATCATCTTCTAAATATTATAGTTTAGAAAAAAATAAATAAAGAATAAGATGGATAGGTAGGGTAAAAGTTTTTAGTTCCTTTTAAAAAAATAAAGATTAAGATGGATAGGTAGGGTAATTTTTTTTTGTTCATGTAACATTACATGTTATGAAAAAGATTATATAGAATTTGTGTGATCAAAAGTTAATAAAAACTTAGTTTTTTCAGTTTTAATGTGATGTTTTAAAATATTTTTAATATATTTGTATAGTTTTTTTTAGGGAAACTTGACAAATTATACTAGCTATTCAAATTTATATGTTAGTGGTTGATATAAGCTGATCGGTGTCATTTTCCACTTTTTAAAATTAATGACGTCGATCGGCTATATCAACCACTTTTATAAAGTGGTTGTTGCTAGTTGACGACCGACATGCCATGAGGACAACCATTATTTTAATACCTATATAATAATATTGTATTAATTAATTATTAATTTAATAATGTTTATTAATGTATTAATATATTATTAATTATTGTATTATTTCATTAATAAATTAATATATTAAATAATTAATAATTTATTAAAAATCTATTACTTAATATTGTTAAAGTATTATTACATTAATATAATTTTTAAATTACTAACTTAATGTATTAGTTTAAATTACTTAATATATTAAGTTATTATTAATATAACTTAATACAACTTAATATAAATAAGTTATTACTCAATATAATTAATTTAGTAATTTAAATTAATGTATTAATTTATTAATATAGTGTCTAAATTAAAACATTAATGGATTACTGTATTAAATTAAATAACACAACTTAATACAATTTTATTTCTTAATATAACTTAATATAATTAAGTTATTACTTAATTTAAATTAAATTACTAACTTAATTATATTAAGTAATAACTTAATTATAATTACTAAATATATTAAGTTATTACTTAATATAACTTAATTTAAGTTTCTAACCTAAAATATTAATTATCTAAATTAATTATTAGTAATACATTAATATAATGTTTAAATTAAAGTATTAATACATTAATATATATTGTAATGTACAAATGTAAAATTAGTAAAGTATTAATTAATTAGTAATACTAATAATAGAATACATTAATATAACACTAATACATTACAAAAATATTAAAATATTACATTACTTAAAGTAATAATAAGTTAATTCATAAAATATTTATACTCTTTTAAAATAATAGATAAAGAGGATAGTGCTACATTAATAAATTAATGAAACATTAATAATGCAATACTATATTATACAAATAATACTTTGTAAAAATGTATTAACTCGTTATTATAATGCTGAAACATATATAATTAATATATTTATATATTATTATTTATTAATACATTAATAAAGTATTAATATATTATAATAATGTATTTATAAATTATTAGAACTTATTAATACATTATTATATTAATGTATTAAAATATAAATTAAAATAATATATTAAAAGATATTAACATATTGATGAATTGAAAGTTAACTAATGCATTAATTAATTGATTAGTACATTAATATAATATCTAAATTAAAGTATTAAATTAGTTGATTAATACATAAATATAATATTTAAATTAAACTATTAATATATATTGTAATATATAGATATAAAATTATTATTGTAGTAATTAATTAATGTTAATAATAGAATACATTAATAAACCATCGATACATTAAAAAAATATTATAGTATTTCAAGATACATTAAATTATTATTAATAAATCAATAAAGTATTTGTACAATGTGATGTTGGGAGATATTTCTATGTTCATGTGATATTGAGATCTGTGTTATAATGCAACATTTGAAAATGTTCATGACATTGTGATATTGGGAAATGTTTATGACAGTACGACATTGGGAAATGTTTGTGACATTGTGACATTGAGAAATGTTCATCACAATGTGACATTGAGAAATGTTAGTCACATTACGATGTTGGGAAATGTTTGTGAGAAATGTGGTTGACGTAGGGAAATGTTCGTCACATTGGGATGTTGGGAAATGTTTGTCACATTGTGATATTGAGAAATATTCATCAATTTGCAATGTTGGTTCCATATTCCTCACAATGCGATGTCATGAAATGTTCAGACATTGCAGCG
This sequence comes from Picea sitchensis, assembly GCA_010110895.2. Classification (NCBI taxonomy): domain Eukaryota; kingdom Viridiplantae; phylum Streptophyta; class Pinopsida; order Pinales; family Pinaceae; genus Picea; species Picea sitchensis. The sequence goes on along the minus strand of SNQJ01S0016380.1, from coordinate 30,135 downwards.
TTGAGAAATGTTCATCACATTGCAACCTTGGGAAATGTACGTCGCATTGCGACGTTGGGAAATGTTCGTCGCATTGCAATGTTGAGAAATGTTCGTAACATTGTGATGTTGGGAAATGGTCATGACGGTGTGAAATTAGTAATTGTTCGTGACATTGCAACATTGGGAAATGTTTGTCACAATGCGACAATGTTGAATGCTCATCACATTGTGATGTTGGGATATGTTTGCTAAAATGGGACGTTGGGAAATGTTCATGACATTGCGATGTTAGGAAATTTTCATCACATTGTAATGCTGGTAAATGATCATCACATTGCGACGTAGAGAAATTTTCATCACATTGTGATGTTGAGAAATGTTTGTTACATTGCGATGTTAAAAACTGTTCACCACATTGCAACGTCGGGAAAATTTCATCACACTGCAAATTGCAATGTTGGGAATTATTCTTGAGAATGTGTTTTCATGAAACACTCGACACATTGTAAAATCATCTTTTACTTTTGTGATGTTGGGAAATGGTAGTCACAATGAAATGTTGGGAAATGTTTGTCACATTGTGACATTGAAAAATGTTTGTCACATTGCGACATCGAGAATATTTCATAAACACTCGACAAATTATAGAAACATATTTTACTTTTATGACATTGGGAAATGGTCATCACAATGTAATGTGGGGAAATGTTTGTCACATTGCGTCATTGGCAAATGTTCGCCACACTATGACGTTGAGAAATGTTCATCACGTTGTGACATTAAGAAGCGATCATGACAATGTGACATTAGGAAATGTTCGTGACATTGGGATATTTAGAAGGATTTTCACAATGGAATATAGGGAAATGTTCATCACATTGCGATGTTGGATTATGTTCATCAAAATGTGATGTTGGGAAATGTTCGTTACATTCCGACGTTGGGAAATGTTTGTCACAATATGACATTCAGGAATGTTCATCACATTGCAAGGTTGAGAAATGTTTTTCTCACACACACACACACACATAGCACTTCCATGTAAATATAATTTAGAAGAATGAATAGAAGATGAAAAGTTACATTATACAATTAACATAGTAAAATTGTTTGTGGTGACATACACCTATACATAATTCAATTTATTTTAAAAAGTTTAAAAGTTTGTAGAGAACCTAAAATATGTAAAGCTTTGTAAATACTGTCTCTTAACATTTTTTAAATTAGTCAAAATTGATTAACTTAGACTATAACTTTTTTTATTATGGTACATTTCACTTAGAAACTATGATAATAAAGTTAATTTTTTATTATTAAGATGTTAATTACTTAAAAAATATACCTTAAATGTTAACTATTATCATAAAAATGTTAATCACTGCTTTCAAATATCAGCTATTCTCACCCATTACATCAATTAATATATCAAATATTTTTATGAAACAATATTTTCACAAATATCAATTAATATATTAAATAATCTCACACATTAATTGATATGTAAAATAATATATATCAACTATTTTCACTAATTACATCAATTAATATATTAAACATTTTTATAAGAAAATATTATCACATATATCAATTAATATATTAAATAATCTTACACATTAATTAATATGTCAAATAATATATATACATCAATTACTACATCAAATAATCTCAGACATATCAAATTAATATATCAAATAATATATATACATCTATTAATATATCAAATAATCTCACACATATCAATTAATATATCAAATATTTTTATGAGACAATATCAATTAATATATCAAATATTATCACACATTACATCAACTATTATGAGACAATATTTATTATTAAATATATCTTATGTTTTAGAATAATTTTTTTAAAATAAAAAAAAATGATTATTTTTTAAATGTATGAAATGTAAATCATATTTTGTATTTGGAGATGTATTGATTGAATTTCATAGTATTTTTGGGGGGACTTGGGGTTTGACATGTATCAAATTTTTAAGATCAAGTTGTGTGTAATGCATCTTTTTGGACACGTAATGCTTTTAAGATGCAGAGCGTTCATATTAGGTTTGCGTTACAACCATTTCATGACTGATGGCCTTGGAATGGTGGAATTGTTGAAAGGCACCAATC
>SNQJ01S0016380.1:0-15971 GCA_010110895.2 Picea sitchensis | reverse complement strand
TGCTATAGATTGCAGTCTCTTCTGTAAATTGATTTCTTAGTAACTGGAACAGGAACATTATGTTTCTTGGCATACTCAATGGCATATTCTCGTCCTTTTATATCCCATTCATGTTATGGTGCGACAACATTGAGTTTCGTATTTAGTGCGAAGAGATTCAATCCAAACCCAACCTGACCATTCTAGGATAACGACCATGGTGCGTTGATGGTGTGCGCAGTGTACTTTGTGCGACGTAGTTTCAAATATTGCGCACCAAACAGGCTAGGGGACAAAGTTCTCAAGACCATTGTGCAGTGCAAAGGCTGCTCAGTTTGTTGCGCACTGTGAATACAAACTTAATAAAATGATTTATGAATGCAAAATAACACACTGCTATGCTTAGTAAATAAACTTAGAAATAAGACAGAAACTTGTGAATACACAAATTGCTTTATATCAATGAACATCGGAAAAGTACGCGAATACAAAATACAATGAAAGAGATGAGCTTTGGATCCAACGACTTCTTCTACTGACTTCATAGACACCAAGCCTATGCTAAGACTTCTTACACTCCTCAGTTGTTGTCTTCGGATCCAATGACTTCTTCTACTAACTTCACATACACAAAGCCTATGCTCAGACTTCTTACACTCCTCAGTTGTTGTTGGTTCTCGGTTGTTCTCTCTACCTCTCTTATGTGCTTTGCATTGTTTCTCTTCAAATCTTCTACTAATTAAACGACTGAGACTTATATCGACTCCAATTGTGACTTCCTATAGAAACTAAGACCGACTCAACATTAAACACTACCATAACTACGACTGACTCTTCAACCACTTAATTGAACTCGAGAAGATAGAAAACAACTCCATTTACATCTCTCCTGCTTGTCGAATGACTTTTGAGTAATTATGTGAATTTGCACTTACAGACTCTCAGGCTGAGTGACTAACAATTCATATACTAAAAGATTGACTGACAGAAAAATCGGTAGAGATATAAATATCTCACTAACTTGTAATTACAATTTCCAACACTCCCCGTTAATTATAAGTAGGTGGAATTATAAAAGAAAATTATATCAAAACTTTTAGATTTTCATTTTAGTGTCACGCATATATTACTGTATAGACTCCCATACTACTGCATAGATGTTGAAATGCATCTCTTCCTAAAGCCTTTGTAAAAATATATGTGACTTGTTCTTTTGATCCGCAGAACTCTAAACATGTCTCTTTATTATTCACCAATTCTCTGATGAAATGATACCTTGTACCAATGTGATTTGTTTTCTTATGAAACACATGATTCTTTGATAACATGATGATTGAATTGTTGTCACAGAAAACTGTTGTTGGATCCTATTGTTTCTGTAACAAATCTTTTAGCATTCTTCTCATGCAAACTGCTTGACAACTTGCACTTGTAATTGTGAAGTACTCTGCCTATGTTGAAGAAAGAGTCACTATGGGTTTCTCCCTTGATACCTATGATACCATATCTGTTCCAAAATGAAATTTCTACCCAGAGTTACTTTTTCTATAATCTATGTTGCCTCCACAATCATTGTCATTATATCCAATGAGTTTGAAATCTTTTGGAGTGGAGTACCTAATGTCAAAATGTTTGGTTCCAATTAAACATCTCAGGATTCTCTTTTCTGCCTTCCAATGTTATTCTTTTGGAGTTTTCATGAACCTTGAAATTAGGCTCACTCCATACATAATATCAGGTCTTGTCATTGTGACATACATAATACTGCCTACATGTCTTTTAAGCAGTGTGGGATCCACCGTGGACCCTTTATCTTCCTAAATCTTAACTTCAATCCTATTATGGCAGGTGTTGGTGCTGCTTTTGAATTCATGATATTGAATCTTTTCAATATTTGATGCACATACTTAGACTGTGAGATTAATATATTAGTTTTGGACTCGTGCACTTCTATTCCTAAGAAATATCTCATAAAACCTAAATCAATCATTTCAAATTCATCCTTCATGACTGACTTGAATTCTTTTATGCCAAATCCAGCTGTAAATATCAAATCATCCACATATAAACAAACAATTAACATATTAACTTGTTGATTTGATTTGATGTACAATGTTAGCTCACTGTCACTTCTCTAAAATCCATTTTGAGTGAGATAAGAATCTATGCGATTGTATCAAGCTCTCAAAGCTTTCTTTAATCCATACAGTTCTTTCTTCAATCTATACACTTTATCTTCTTGTCTTGGAACCTCGTAACCTTGTGGTTGTTCTACATAGAATTTGTCTTCTAAGTTTCCATTCAGAAATGGTGACTTTACATCCATCTAAGAAACTGGCCATTTGTATTGCGCCACAATTTCTAACATGTTTTTTACTGTGTCCATGCGCGCAACTGGTGCAAATGTTTCATTGAAATCAATTATGGGTTGTTGTGTAAAGCCTCTTGCAACTAACTTTCCTTATACTTCTGTAATTTTCCTTCTGCGACTTCCTTGGTTTTATAAATCCACTTGACACTTATAACGTCTTTGTCTTCAGGTACTTCTACAAATTTCCATGTTTGATTGTTCTCTATTCATCTAATTTCTCCATCCATGGTTTGTGCCTATACATCATCTTTGACTTCTTCTTCAAAAGTTAATGGATCATCCATTTGTGAAAATAGAGCAAAAACTGAAAATGAATTTGTTGCGTCTTCATTATAGATGTCGCACAAACTTCTTCTCTTCCTTGGTAGTAAACTTTATAATGTTGGATCTCGACATGTAAAATTGTTCAAACTGCTTTCCAGTGTTTGTTGCGCTCTAGGTGTAGATTGCACACTTGGTGCTCTTACTAGAGTACTCTACACGATAATTTGTGTCATAGTTCCATGTGTAGAAGGGGCTTCACATTGACTTATACATGGTGTTTGAAACACCTATTCTTGTATGTTTCATTATGATCCATTGTATTCATAATTTTCAATGTCTTTGTTATGGTTCCATCCCATGCTTCATTCTTCATGAACTGAACATCGCGGCTAATTATGACTTTTCTTGTGACAGGGTCATACAACTTGTATCCTTTTGTTTCTTCAGAATATTCAATAAATATACATGTATTTCCTTTGTTTTCTAGCTTCCTTCTTAACTCATCTAGAACATGTGCATATGCGGCGCAAAAAAAACTTTTAAGTGCGCCACATTATGGTTTGATCATGTTCAGGCTTCTTGAGGAACTATGTTCTTCACACTCTTTGTGATAAATTTGTTCAAAATGTATACTACCAATAAGGTAATGGTTTCCAATCCTAGAAACTGTAGTGTCCCCAAGACCGAGCCCTTTGTAAATATGATATATGAAATGAATTGTAAATATGTGTTATAGGTTGGTGAGCTAAGTTTGTATAAGTTGGTGGGATTATGTGATTGTTAGGCTAGAGAGCCTAACGGTTGGAGGCCAAGGGACTGATTTTTTACCTGTAATCATGAAAAACATTAATAAAATTGTAAACCCTGCTGCGTGCATACCAACCATGATGAATGAGTGAAGGGGGACTGAACATCCATAGAGTGGGCAAGAAATTAGGGGCTGGAAGGTGGGGGAAAAGGGGTAAGTGTTAAGCCTATGGGCTAAGCCTGGGGGCTTAAGCCTTGGGAATAATATTTTATTATTATTCCAATGATCATGTGCATTTTATGCTTTTTATCCTAAGTTCCTGGCAAGGGGGAAAATGTAAAAGGGGATGCATGCTGATGGAACACATGCAGATCCATGGGTGACAAGTGTCAACCCTAGTGCATGTGAATAAAATGGTTATTATGAGCTGTGAGAGGGGTTCCTCACCAATTCCACCCAACGACCTGAGCATGTACAGAGCGTTGAGTAGTACGATCGACCCGAGCTCTGCAGAGAACCCTCGTGCATCCCTGTGAGCCAAAAATCCTATGTTTGTCTGTGAAAACCCATGTACACCTCTGTTCTGAGAGTCAAGAAGCCTGTGTTGTTTTGAAGAGCTGGTTTGAACCCATCATTCTGAGCCGTGGAGTCTATGTCAACCCCTACGGGCATTGCTTGTCACGTAATCCCAAAAACCATCACCGTGAGACCTTGTCGCCATTGCTAAGCCTGTTTGGGAAGCCCTGGTATGTATTTGCGGTTGGTTGTGGTGGCCACATAGAGCTAGACTGTGCATGGCTTGCTGGCCAATGCGAGTTGTGATTGAGACTGTGTATGATCTCTCTCTAGGCGAGGGAGCTGGCTATTGTTGGAAGAGGTTTTCTTCCAGGGAGTGTCCAACACCAGCTTCGGGCTCTGAGACTTCCTGATCCAGCCTATTGCCGAGACCCAGAGAGGAAGGTTCGCATCGATGGACTATGCTTGTGAAGTTGTATACTCCCGGGTGGAACAGGCATGTGGNAGTGGGTGTAAGATGGCATCCTGGGAAGAATTCTTCTGGTTTTCTGTGTTGTTTTCCCTGTAACCTCAACCTAGCCTAGGATACCTTGCCTTGGGGTGGAGCTTAGTCTTAGCTAAGGGGTGACCCACTGCTGAACTGATGAGCAGTGTGGTCTAAGGCTGGGAGGTTCGTGGAAATCCTACACGTGGTTGGTGGAATCTACCACTGTTTCAAAGATAAGTATCAGATGATGTTTTATTCATGTATTTCGTTGTGCATATCAATTTAATGTTAATGCTATTGATTGTTGATTATAGCAGTAAATATTATGTTTACTCTGAGACTAATTGTATTTCTTTGATTAAATGCATGTTATTACTATAATGCGTGTATGAGCTATGTACAAAGTGGTGTTATAGTTTTTTTTAAGAATGATTAAACCTTGGTAGTCGAAAAGGGGTGCTACAGTTTGGTATCAAAGCCAAGGTTTCGACGCTGAGCCTAGATGGGCCAGTTGCGTGGTCTTTGGACCGAGGGTGTGAGGATGAATTGTGTGTGGAGGACAAATTTCAGACCCTAGTATGGTCCGGGGAGTGTCAAGGAGTTACTTGACCATGATTGTAAGCTCAGGAAGTATAGCGGTGTTGTGAAACCATATCCAATGTGGTCTATGGCCACAGGGAGAGAGGACTCCACACCACATAGTGTTGGAGCCTTAGGATTTGTTCAGGAGGGAAGGTGAACCCTCATGACCGTCAGATATGAAAAGTGGGCACAGGGTTTAAAAACCCATTTCGATTTGCACAAGAGTGTGGGAATCGCGATATGTGAATTCCCGAAAACCCAAAATTCTGAAATGATCTACACCGTAGATTGTAGGAAGGGAGTTGACCGTTCGATTCAGCAGAGGAGTAAACCATATTTTTGGGATTTCGACAGATGGAAGTTTGAGATGTGGGGTGCAAGAACTTTCGATGCCCGAAAACCCGAAATGCTGAAAAGATCTGCGTCATAGATTTGATAGAGGATCTAACCATTGGATTCTTTGCTAGGAATGGATGTGGGACCCAATGAAATCACTGATCGTGACGTGGACACTCTGGAACATGCCACGCGCCACTATGGTTGAGCGCAACAACTGTGTTGTGGGCCCGTAGAGTAAAATTAACTGAAATTTCAGATTTCAGGGATTGTAATGACAAGGAGTTAGAAGTCACTGCATAAGTGAACTTTTGGGTACCGAAAACCCGAAATCCCGAAACCCAAAGTCCTGAAGTCCGGAAGCCATTGAAGACTGAAGAACCATAACAGGTTTTAAGGGTGACAACTATGTTGTGGGCCCGAAGAACAAGGAAACCCAAAATTTTGGATTTCGGGGATTGTAGCAATAGAAGGTTAGGAGTCACTGCATAGTGAAATCCTGGGTACCAAAAACCTGAAGTCCCGAAGTCCGAAATTTGCAGAGATGACAGAGCTCGGAAAACTTATTTGAATCAAAACGTTTTTTCTTGTTTACGTTGGTTATGAATGTTTTAAATTTTCCCAAAGGTTAAGGCCCTGACAAACCTTAGATTTATTGCACAAAGAGTGTGTGTGTAGAGTTGAACAAGTGTCAAGATAGCCGAAAAATCGACACCGAGTATGGAATGGGAAGAGGTGCAAATTGCCTCCAAAACAAAAGACGAACATGAAGGAAGGGATGTCAACGTAGGAGTTGAAGGATCGAACTCCAATGGACACGGAAAATAGATGGATAAGGAAGGACATATGATGAAACTCATTGAAAGATTGCAAAGAGATTCCCAAGCTCGCTAAGATGATAGCTGAAATCTCATGAATGTCAGGGATCGGCAGGGTGAACTCAACTTAAAATTGTTGAGGAACCTAGAAAGAATAGAAAGGAAACTAGAGAAGGGGAGAGACTCAAGCAAGACAGAGAGTCGCAAAACCCCCAAGAGGAGAAGGAGATGAAGGAGTGTCAGGACCCTTGAGAGGAGAAGGAGGTCAAGGAGTGGTAGCAAACATTATGGTCGCTCCCAAAATCATTCCAGTAGGGAGACATGCAGTAGTTCAAGCTCGTCTCCTACCAGAAAACACCGAAAATCTGGAAAGGATGAATTGAAAGGGGAGATGAACAAGATTAAACCTCCTACGTTCGATGGTGAACATAAGAAGGATGAAGATGATGAAACATGGTTGTTGGGAATGTGAAAATATTTCCAACTACAGAATTATTCCACCCATGCAGAAGGAAGAATTGCAATGTATCAATTGAAAGGAAAAACATCCATCTGGTGGGCTCGGTTTGTGTAGGTGCAACACATCAGAGAGAAAGAGGTCACTTTGAAGGAATTTAAGAGGTATTTCAAGAAGAAATACCTGACCAAAAGATACTATGACAAAAAGATGAAGGATTTCTTCGAACTCAAGTTAGGCAGCATGACTATTGATGAGTATGAACAAATTTTTCTGGAACTACTGAAGTATGTTCCATTCATCAAAGACGAGGCTATCAAGATTCATAGATATCTGAGTGGACTGCCACCTTCCATGGGTGACAAGATTCAGTATGACGATCCTAAAACCATGGAAGAAACCATAAGAAGGGCGAAATGCTTGTATGAACAACAAGGATAAAGGCCTATCCTTCAGAAGGCTTGGATTGATGAGAGGAATTTTAAGAAGGAAAAGAGGCATAAGGGAACAAGGCTTCTTTTTTTAGAAATAGTCTTCAAGGACAACCATCATTTAGAGAACCGAGAATGACTGAAGAGGGAGCACAAAGACTGAGACAGATGCCCATTCAGTGTTGGGGTTGTAAAGGAAACCACAAGTACAAAGATTGTCCCCATAAAAATGGTAAAGCGACAATTGTCCATACTATTCAGCAAGCTGAAATAGTGGAGGATATGGGCAGCAAAATGCGAAGGATCTATGAAGCCTTGGACAACAAGAAAGAAAAATTTCAATCGCACATGATTGAAGTGGAAGGTATGATTAACAACCGACCACTCATTATTTTAATTGATTCAGGGGCTAGCCATAGTTATGTAGATCCTAGGGTGGTGGAAAGTTTGTGTTTAACAAGAAGAAAACATGAAAAGTCTTGGCTAGTGAAGTTGGCCACAAGAACCAAAAGGAAGGTTACTAAATTGGTTAAGTCCTATTCAGTAGAGATGAAAGGAATGATCACTAAGGATGAATTGAATATTCTTCCTTTAGGCTCTTACGACTGCTTAATTGGGATGGACTAGTTGGACTAGCACCATACCCTTATGGATTGTCATAACAAGAGGTTTACATGACTGGAAGAAGAGGGAAATTAGGTAACAGTCCAAGGAGTTCCCAGAGCCGTGGTTGTTAGAGAAATCTCAGCCATGCAGTTAAATAAGTGTTACAGGAAAAGCAGTTAGTTATTTGCAGCCTGTGTGGGAGAAGCATCCAGTGATGCAGTCTCAAAGCTGGAAGACCATGAGGTACTCAAAGAGTTCAAGGACATATTTCAGGAGGTACCTGGACTACCTCCGAAGAGGAACATCAATTTTTCTATAAATCTGATGCCAGGAGGAGCTCTAGTTTCGAAAGCTCCATATAGAATGAGTATGCTAGAGCTAAAGGAGTTGCAACTGCATCTTGAAGAGATACTAAAGAAGGGATACATTTTCCCCGGCATGCCACCTTGGGGAGCCTGGTCCTATTTGTGAAGAAGAAAGATGGGACGTTGCAGTTGTGCATTGATTTTTCGTAGTTGAATAAGGTAACTGTCAAGAACAAGTACCCTCTACCAAGGATCGATGATCTTTTTGATCAGTTGAAGGATGCAAAATTATTTTCAAAGATAGATCTCAAATATGGATATCACTAGGTGAGAATAAATGATGAGGACATTAGCAAGACTTCCTTTAGAACAAGGTACAGTCATTATGAGTTCACGCTGGTGTCGTTTGGACTGTGAAACACGCCTACTGTTTTCATGTGCTTAATGAATGGTGTGTTCAGAGATTATTTGGACAAGTTTGTCATAGTCTTCCTGCATGACATCTTGGTGTATTCTAAGACAAAGGAAGAACATGAGCAACACTTGAGAATGGTGCTGCAGGTGTTGAGAGAACACCAGTTGTACACCAAGCTGAGCAAGTGCTCAATTTATCAAAGGTAGATTGATTACTTGGGGCACATTATATCTGAAGAAGGAATCGTTGTGGATCCTGAAAAGGTTGAGGCCATTCGAGAATGGTTAGTGCCAAGGAATGTGGTGGAGGTTAGATATTTTATGGGTCTGGTAGGCTACTACATAAGGTTTATAGCCAGATTCTCAAAGATAGCTCACCTTATCACTTCCTTGCAAAGGAAGGAGAAGAAAAAGTTTCAGTGGACTAAAGAGTGTGAGAGCAATTTCCAGTGATTGAAGTAGCTATTAACCAGTGCTCCAATCCTTAAGATTGCATATCCAACTATGGATTTCGTGGTGTGCACTGATGCATGTACGGAAGGCCTGGGAAGCGTTCTCAGCCTAGAGGGATTTGCAATCTGTTATGTGTCTCAAAAGATGAAAGAGCATGAAAGGAATTATGCCACTCATGATTTAGAGCTGGCAGCAATCATCCATGCATTAAGGAAATGGAGACATTACCTCATGAGAAGGAGATTCGAATTGAGAACAGACCACAATGGTATAAAGTATTTATTTGATCAGCCAACTTTAAATGTCAGGCAAACCAAATGGCTAGAGTTTATGTGTGAATATGACTTTGATATCAATCATATCAAAGGGAAAGAAAATAAGGTGGCTGATGCATTCAGCAAAAAAGTGCATGAATTACATGCTACAGCCATTAGCATGTATAGAATTGAGATTAAGGACAAAATTTTGGAAGCTGCAAATGCTGATTTGTAGTACAGAGGACTAGTAGAAAAGCTACAATAGCATGAGATACCATAGACCCAGGGAAGTTACACCTTGGGAACTGACGGCTTACTTCTATATAAAAACAGAGTGTATGTACCCAATGTTCGAGAATTGAAGCTGGCAATTCTAAAAGAAATGCATAATGTGGCTTATGTTGGACATCCTGGATATCAAAAGACTGTGCCAACAATCAAAAGCCATTACTTTTGGCTGGGTCTGAAGAATTAAATCGTTGAATACATCACCAAATGTATGGAGTTCCAAAAAGTTAAGGCTGATCATAGGTACCCAATAGGGTTTTTGCAGCCTTTACCCATTCGTGAGTGGAAATGGGATGTGGTAACAATGGATTTTATCATCGGACTTCCCAGGACCAGCAAGAAACATGATTCAATCATGGTGGTGGTGGAAAAGATTACAAAAGCTACCCATTTTATTCCACTGAAAACCACTCACAAGGAAACGGATGTTGCTGATATCTTCTTAAAAGAAGTGGCGTGCCTGCATGGAATTCCTAAGACAATTGTGACTGATAGGGACCCAAAATTCACTTCGAATTTCTGGAAAGGATTGTTCAAGGGATTCAGAACGAATCTGAACTTTAGTACAATGTATCATCCTAAGTTTGATGGATAGACAGAGAGGGTGAATAGAGTAATAGAAGACATACTGAGAATGTATGTGATCGATAAACCATCAAGGTCGGAAGACTACTTGCATTTGGTAGAATTCGCCTACAATAATGGGTATCATACATCGTTGAATATGAGCCCATTCAAAACACTTTATGGAAGAAAGTGAAACACTCCAGTGAGCTGGGATAATCCAGTTGACAGAGCAGTAGTTGGGCTTGAGCTACTCAAAGATATGGAAGACCAAATGATAAGAATTAAACAGAATCTAAAAGCTGCTAGGAGAGGCAAAAAAGTTACGCTGATAGTAACAGAACCCACAGAGAATTCAAAGTGGGTGACCACGTTTTCCTGAAAGTGAAAACTAACAGGAGTTCCCTGAAGCTCGGAAGTTGCGCCAAGTTGGCAGCAAGANACATGCTTGCATTACCTGTATCTATGACTGTACATAATGTGTTTCATGTTTCACTACTTAAGAAATATATACAGGATGTTAATCATGTTATCGATTGGAATGTGATTCAGGTGGAACCAGAAGGTGTCCTGCAAGTGAATCCTTTGCGCATATTGGACAGGAAAATCAAACAGCTCCGGAATCAAGCTATAGAGCTTGTAAAGGTCTACTAGACCTGGTACGGTCCTCATGACGTGACATGGGAGCATGAAGATGTTATTTGGAAAGAGTACTCGCATCTTTTTGAAAATTTTGAAAAGTTTGCAGAGACAGTGTAAGGTTGCACTGAGGATAGTGCAAAAATAAGGGGAGGGGGATTGTAGTGTCCCCAAGACTGAGCCCTTTGTAAATATGATATACGAAATGAACTGTAAATATGTGTTATAGGTTGGTGAGCCAATTTTGTATAAGCCGGTGGGCTTATGTGATTGTTAGGCCAGAGAGCCTAAGGGCTGGAGGCCAAGGGCCTGATTTTGTACCTGTAATCATGCCGAACATTAATAAAATTGTAAACCCTACTGCATGTAGAATGACCACGATGAATGAGTGAATTGGGACTGAGCATCCACAAAGTGGGAAAGGAATTAGGGGATGGAATGTGGGAAAAAGGGGCTAAGTGTTAATCCTAGGGGCTAAGCCTGGGGACTTAAGCCTTGGGAATAATATTTTATTATTATTCCAATGATCATGTGCATTTTATGTTTTTTATCCTAAGTTCCTAGCAAGGGGGAAAATGTGCAAGCAGATGCACGTTGATGGAACGCATGCAGATCCATAGGTGACAAGTGTCAACCCTGGTGCATGCAAATAAAATGGTTTTTCTAATCCATGAGAGGGGTTCCTCGTCCATTCCACCCGACGACCTGAGCATGTATGGAGCACTAAGTAGTACGACCATCTCGAGCTCTGCAGAGAACCCTCATGCATCCCTGTGAGCTGAAAAGCCTATGTTTGGCTCTGAAAACCCATGTACACCTCTGTTTTGAGAGTTGAGAAGCTTGGGTTGTTCTAAGGAGCTCATTTGAACCCACCATTATGAGTCGTGGAGTCTGTGTCGACCCCTGTGGGAATTGCTCATCACGCAATCCTGAAAACCATCACCGTGAGACCTTGTTTCCATTGCTAAGCCTGTTTGGGAAGCCCTGGTCTGTATTTCCAGTTGGTTGTGGTGGCCACGCAGAGCTAGACTGCGCGTGGCTTGCTTGCCAGTGCGAGTTATGATTGATCTTGTGTATGATCTCTCTCTAGGCGAGGGAGGTGGTTGTTGTTGGAAGAGGTTTTCTTCCAGGGAGTGTCAAGGACCAGCTTCGGGCTTTGAGACTTCCTGATCTGGCCTGTTGCTGAGACCCAGAGAGGTAGGTTAGCATTGATGGGAACAAGCATGTGGGGAATCAGAGTTTGGTAGCAATGGGTGTAAGATGGCATCATGGGAAGAATTCTTCCAATTTTCTGTGTTGTTTTCCCTGTAACCTCAACCTAGCTTAGGATTTCCTACCTTGGGGTGGAGCTTAGTCCCAGCTTGGGGGTGACCCACTGCTGAACTAATGGATAGTGCGGTCTAAGGCTGGGAAGTTTTTGGAAATCTTGTATGTGGTTGGTGGAATCTACCACTATTTCAAAGATAAGTATCAGATGATGTTTTATTCATGTATTCCGTTGTGCATATCAATTTAATGTTAATTCTATTGATTGTTGATTATAGCAGTAAATCTTATGTTTACTCTGATACTAATTGTATTTCTTTGATTAAATGGATGCTATTACTATAATGCTTGTATGAGCTATTTACAAAGTGGTGTTATAGTTTTGTTTAAGAACGATTAAACCTTTGTAGCCGAAAAGGGGTGCTACAGAAACTATGTTGCTATGCTAATAACATATTCACTTAAAGTTCAATTAAAGATGAATCTAGTGGTGGTGCTCCTCAAAAACATCTGAAACTTCTTCTTTCTAATGATAATCTACTTATAGTCCATAACTATCACCAGGTTAGCTTTGAAGGTATATTTTTGGATATTTACATATGCAAAGAATATACGTGATGCAAAAATCTCTAATTTATCCATATATATCCATTTTTTGCAATTTTTTAGGTGGTATAGTGGTTCGACCTTTTCCTATTTTGTGAGGTCCTAATTTAAGCTTCCCATGTTTTCATTTTTTTCCTCACTTTTGGCGATTTTTCCAAGTTAACAATCTGCTCTCTCTTGCCAAGTTTTTCAACAACTCTTGCTAACAGGGTTATATTTGTAGCTTTGAAGGTATTTTATTAGTGACTCTTACCAAGTAGCCTCCAACCTATATTAGTTTTCCTCAGAAATATTAGAGTGTGGTGATGAAAACAAGGGCAATGGATTTGTAGTAGCATGAAAATACTACCAGGAGAAAATGTCATTTACTCAAGTTAGAAAATTTGGCCTGTAATCATTCTAGGAAGCTTGAATACGCTAGAAAATTAGACTGTAGAATTGTTTCCATATACATAGCAGCGGTTTAGATGAATTGAAACATAAGAAAGCGATGAGAGATATCAATTGAGTGGATGGATACATAGAGAAATGTTTTATTCATTCAAAATAAAATTTTCATTGTTTTGAGAAGTCTTTGGACGTACGTAGAAAGAAAAATAGAAAAACAAAGATTTATATTTTGTGTAATAAGACAATGTTTTGGGATGTTATGAAGGAGCATCGCTCCAACCCATCATCGCCCTAGATAGACAACACATCAAGGATGCATTCAAAGAACAGAGAGGCGCCAACCCTCTAATTTTAAATTTTAGAATGTAATTAAATGTTTGTAAGGGTGGAAGAGCCAAATAGATTCCTTTGTGAAGATAGTAGATATAGTCACCTTTAATGGTTGAGAGGCTAAAGATCTAGATCCGATTCGTACTAGACAACCATTGAATGTAATTCAATGTAATTAATGAGAGTAGGTGAGATGGAGGGAAGAGATCAAGGAGTCCCCTTTTGTAAAAAGATCTTTGTATCTATATTCAATTAGAACTAGCATGTAGAGAAGAGAAGAGAGAGTTGAGACTCAATTTCAGTCTGAGATTTTGTAACCTTTGTATAGGCATTTTGAGATTAATACAAACAAATATTTTTTTCCTGCATATTGTATTGTGTTTGTTTATAAATGTGTTTTATGCTTTTATGTACATATGTTGTAGATGTATGTTAGTTTTCATCTACAGGGATAGATAGAATTCTCTATATGTTTGTGAGTTTTTTTATTTCAGTTTGGGTTCTTTATGGCTTCATGCAAGTGGTTGGATGATAGAGTACTGAGAACTATGTAAGCCAGTGCAAAAAGTGCACATTTGAGTTCTATGGAATTCAGGAAAAGACGTGCCAAGAGGGTGCACCAGAGGAATCATAGAGTCAAGGGAGAAGCCTCAAGGTTGTTTATGTTGGATCATGTTGTCATTGATGCCAATGGTTGATTGATTGATTTCATTGATTGATGTCAAATGATTGATTGATTGATGATTGGTGTAATATAATATGTATTTCCCTTGATGATAAATCATAGATGAATATGGATCAGTGATTTGTCATTGATATTATGAAACTTGATGAGAAATCATAGATGAAGATGAATCAATGAGTTGTCATTGATATGATGGATCAATGAGTTGCCATTGATACATGATCAAGATGGATTGATTTGATTTCATTGGTATATGATGTATTTTTGAAAAATGTATAGATGACTCATTATTGTCTTATCATGATTGATAAGGTGCACAAATGGATGAACTCCAAAGTGATCCCCTTATGGTGAAAGCCTTCATGAGAAGACGCTTTGTGGATTGAGTTATCCTAGAAGAATGGTTGGAGGACCCATGCTTGTATATGGAATAATGAGATGAAGATGACTGAAGTCGTTGGTGAACCTTTAATAGATGGATAGTTCTTGTCATACCATCTCTGGTGGTATGTGGAATGTCACATAACTCCTCGCAGTTTGAGAGTTATGGCCCTATGAAGTTGAAGGACCCCCATGTGTTGGCTTGAAGCCCCAAATGGTCAAAGAGGTCAAAGTGCCCTAAAAGAATAAATCATTATTTAAATAATAAAGTAAAGTGACAAAGTCAAGGTGGATTATTTAAATAATAAAGAGAAGTGAAAAACTCAAGAAATATGATTTAAATGATAAAGTAAGGTGACAAAATCAAGAAGGAATATTTAAATGATAAAGTATTGGAGAACTTTGTATTTATGGAAAGTGGTTAACCCTAAAATAAGGAAAATAGGTTAAGTGACCTAGAAATGGGTTAGGAGACCTAGAGGATGAAGGTATAAATAAGATAGCAATGGTCTCTTGCAAAACATTTGTTTTGTGTATTAATGGAGAGCTTCTTGTGAGAATATCTTTTGGAATATTGATGGAGAGATTCTTGTGAGAGAATTTTGGTGTGGATCTCTTGAGCCTGATTCGAGATCTATTCTGAGAAGGAGAGTATGAGGAGGATCTCGTGGATGCATTGAAGTTTTGATAAGTCTGATATCATGACGGTGAAATTATCGGAATTACAGAAAAACCCTATTTTTTGGTGCGTGCGTGGGCTATATGTGTATAGGATGTGTATACGTAAGATGTTTGTGTATAGGGTGCATATAGTACATGTGTTGTCAGTGTACATGGAGCGGACAGTGGATAAAATCATGGGGATTTTTGGTTGAGCTGATGACAAGTTGTTGAAGACTGAAGCAGGTTCTAGATGTGCATTCTATGGGCTAAGATCTATCACTGAGACACTGGTATGATTACATTATTGTCTTGATGGATAATATCTCTTGTTGTCTTTTGAATGCCTAGGGCATTCTTGGTATGGTTTCTATGATGTGGTTTATGTTGGTTGATGGAGTGAGTATCACTCTTATGATTTGATACTGATATGATGGCTATAGTATGTTGATTTCTTATGCATGATTGAGTAGCATTCATATTGATTTGTTGTGGAGCATGAGTAAGCTATTGGAGAGCTTGGATGTGTTTTGACTGGCTAGTGTTCAGTTTGGATAGTGAGAAACAAAAGAGAATGATAAATTGGTTGTAGAGGATCTGAGTTGATCTTGAAGGATAAACCCTAATATCTTAGAAGGTATATGCATGTTGTAGTACTATTTGGGAGCGTATACCCAAGCTGTAGTACTTCTTGGGCACATACATACATGAGATGTACTACTGGTAGGGCATGTACATATGCATACTGCACTACCAACAGGTCGCACACCTATTGTAGATTGATATCTATTGAGGATTGTTGCCTCATCTCAGTTGGTGTTGAGTGTGTAAGATGAGTCTTGCATGATAGAGTTGGTGTTGTTGTAGAGTTGTACTCTATTCAGTTTTTGTTAAAAAACCCAAGGATTGTATTCTGTAATAAAAAGAAAATTGTACATACATATTGTGTTCTCTGTGCTCCTTGTGGTGATGACTTGTTGATGATATATTGCTGATATATGTTTCCGATATGTGTTCACATCTAACTGGTCATAAATGAAAGCAATGAGTAATGAGTAAAATGTTTAATGCTAACTAATGAGTTTTTTGTAAGAGGGAAGTTTTGGGAAAAAGATCCCCACACTCATTCACCCCCCCC
>SNQJ01S0016379.1:196707-214174 GCA_010110895.2 Picea sitchensis | reverse complement strand
CATGTATAAATGACAACTCATTGATCCTCCTTTCACATCAATCAATCATTTGACATCAATCAATCAAACCATTGGCATCAATGACAACATGATCCAACACGATAATCATCCCTTTGCTTGACACAATGAATCCTAGGAGTTTACCTTGTTCTACTGCGAAGATGGACTTTTTAGGATTTAAGTAAATGTCATATTTACGACATCGTTGTAGAACGACTCTTAAATGAGCTAGATGATCATTTTTGTTTTTAGAAAATATAGTAACATCATCTAAGTAAACTATGACGGACTGATTGATTAAGCCTTGTAAAGTGATGTCCATCACTCTCTGGAAAGTGGCACCGGCATTAATCAATCCAAAGGGCATTTTCCTGTAAGTGTAGGTGCCCCATAGAGTGCGGAAGGTAGTTTTAAGTTGGTCTGGAGGAGACATCAGGACTTGGTTGTACCCTGAGAAACCATCCAATAAAGAGAGCCTCTCAGAACCAGATAATTGTTGAAGGATATGTTCCATGGGTGGGACAGGATAGTTGTCTTTATCAGACGCTCTATTAAGGTTTCGAAAATCGACGCAAAGTCGGATTTCCCCACTTTTCTTTCGGATAGGGACAAGGTTAGAAACCCATTGAGTGTGCCTAACTGGGAAAATTATCTGAGCATTTAGGAGTTTATTTAATTCTTTTTTAACGGTCGGTTCGAGTTTAGGGTGCATTTTTCTTAACTTTTGTTGAAAGGGTAAGGTTTGGGGTTTCATCGGAATGACATTTTGTATGATGTTGGGGTCGAAAGTTTTAAGGTCATCATACGTCCATGCAAAAACATCTTTAAACTCTTTAAACAATTTAATGAACACGGCTTTTTCTTGTTCAGAACACCCCACCCCTAAATTAATGCACTGTGGATTGTCATTAGTTCCTAAGTTTACTTTTTCATATGATAACGAGGAACTATTTGTTTTACAGTTGATCGATTTTTTGAATTTATCTTGAAGATCATAAAATTTCTCTAATCTAACTACGGATTTAGGGATCGAATTTACCATGTCCGATGAAGATTCAGGAGTTCTCGGATCTGGTATTACCGTGAAATTGCGCAAATTGTCGTTGTGAGTGCATTCGTCAATGACCGTGCCTTGGAAAGTTTCTTCCATATGCAGGAAGCTAATGATCTGTTGATCGTCATCTAAGACTCTCCAATTCGTGATGTTGTCGAGAACGGATGGCATGAACAACAGTTCGATGGAGAATGCGTTCGGGGACAAGCCTTCTGCAGGAAAGAGTTTGGAAGCTACATTAGCTAATAGATCAGATTCATAGTTATTCAATCTAGGAATAGAATTTATATTGAAAGAAGAAAACTTATTCATTAAATTCCATACCTCGGATTGGTAGCTTTTAAGATGTGGAGACAGACAGTGGATAGAATCTCTTACCTGTCTAACCACAATTTCGGAATCGCCAAAGACAACTAAGTTTTGAATGTTCATGTCTAAATATTTTATGAGACCTTGCAGTAAAGCCTCATATTCTGTTGTGTTATTAGTACATTCAAATTATAGCCTACATGCAATCAAAGTTTTGTTACCTGAGGGATCAATAATAACGCAGCCTGCACCTTCTCCTTCTTTGGACTTTGACCCGTCAAAATAAAGAGACCAGATTTGATTTTTATCGGGTGTATGAGACCATTGTGTAGAGGTTGTTGGCTGCACATATGCTACAATATCAAACTGTTGTTCTGGATTGGTGATAGTTGAAGTCTCGGCCATGAAATTGTCAAAAAAGGTATCCATCCCTTGTATTTTGGGTGAATCAGCAGAAGGTGTAAATGGTTCATTGGGATCATTAAAATCTGTGACTGTGAGCTTTAGGTAGCGTTCGTGATTTACTTTGATCTTGTTGGGCTTGCTGTTCTCTGGAAGCCACAGGTGAGACCAATCTGTTGCCAAAAAGGCGTGTATTTTGTCTGACCAGTCCCTGCTTAAAAACAGACCATACACTTCTAGAAAATCTACAACAATAATACCAATGACTTGATGAACTTTGGGGTTAGACGATAATCTTATAAGCACATTCCTTAATTCGCATATGACTTTGACACTAGTTCGATCAAGTTGTATGATTTTTAAAGTGGATGGTTCAACTTCAACATTAATCTTCTGACACACAGACCATGGCATCACATTGGATGATGCTCCTGAATCTACCATACAATTGTGCACGTTTCTATTAAAGATTTCGAAAGTTAACAAAAATGGAGGTACATTTCTACGAGTACTAAGTGTGGAAGCTTGTGGCTTTTTACTCGCAGTTTCTAAAGCTAATTTATCTACATTTGTTACATTATTTACAGGAAGGCTTCCTTTATCGTGAGGATCATAATTATTCTTGACGGAAGTCTTCTGAGGAACTTTGTTTTGCACAACCTTGTTACTACTTGAATTACCATTTTTGCTATTCTTTGCGATGTTCTGTAACATTTTTTGTAGCAAAAACGGAAATTTTAATAACTCATAAACAGAAATGCTAGCCCTTAACTTCTTTAGATATTCAAGTAAATCATAATCCAAGTTGGGGCTTACATGACTCTATTTAGTCTCAATTGGTTTAGATTTCTTTGGGGGCAAATTCGTAGTGTTTTCGGAAGAAGGTTTGTTTGTTGTCTTACTCCTAGTATTGTAGGGATGTACTGTCTCGAAGTTAGCCTGAAAAATGTTATCTGAGAAGTGTCCAAAAATGTTCGGAGAGGATTCTTCCTCTTGAACTGTCTCTTCAACCACCTCCTCAGGAATCTCAGGAGGCATCAAGATATCCTGGGCTTCTAGAATGGTTTTAAGGGCAAATTGCAAACTTTGTACATTTAGGGCCTCGGTATTTGGATTAGGTCGGTTGGTAGGAAAAGGCTTCCTGAACAGGGGTTTGTAGGGCCCTTTGCTCGAAGAAACCTCTTCTGCCATCCTTTTCAAATCTATAACTTGATTTGATATTTTTTGAACGACTTTAGTTAAGTTTTCTAAATCCGATCTTTCAGGTTGTGCTTTGTTTTGAGAAGGTCTAGGGAGGATCTCGATCTTCTTTTTGGAGGATGAACTAGTCTCTTTTTCGTTGCTAGTAGTGTCTTTTAAACTAAGGATGTCTTTTTCAATCTGGCTGGCCTCTTCAAAGGCCTCTAACAATGTGGCTTTCTTCGATCGTTTTACCCAAATGGCTATACTTTGATGCAAGGCTTTAGTATAGTATGTTATGATGAGATTCTCGGCAGGCATGGAATCCGTAGGGATTTGTTTTTTTAAAGTTAAGAATATTTGATTAAAGTCTTTAATTTTCTCTTTTGGGTTCATTCTTAAGCTAGAGATCCATAACTAGAACTTTTGGGGACTTATCGTCTCCAAATTTTTCCAGAAAGCAAGATTAGAACTTCTCCCAAGACACGATGGTATGGGGTTGCTGGGCAAAGTACCAGGTAGAGGCATTGCCCTTGAAAGTATAGGGGAACAACCTGCAGACTACATCTTCATGTTCGACATTGTGGAGTCTAATGGCTAACATAAAAATTTTAATGTGGTCTTCAGCAATCTGTTTAGAGTCAGGGTTGAACTTGGGAAGCCACTTTTCCAGATGTTTGGGTAAGGGATGCTGAGGCCCAGGTACGGATACTGCATCCTGGTCGAGCCAGGGTCTGGCAGGATTGTTCTGGTTGGCCATTGGTGTAGGCGGTGTGGAAGTCTGAGAAGGGAAATGCCTTCGTCAGAAGAGTCTTCTCCAGAAGAAGAAGGAGATGATGGAGGTGGTGAGGGTGGTATTCTAGATCCTCTTGTAGTAGGAGTGAGGATTGGATCTGTAGGGTTTAAAGTGAGGCTAGTGCCTCCAAGTTGTTCTCTGATATCATAGAAGTCTAAAGGTTGGTCCAAAGGTCGATTTGGTTGCCTTAAATGGGCGAAGGCACTATGTGTTCTCAAGCGAGATTGGTGAACAATCTCTTGTACATCACCACATGTAGGATTTGGGGTCGCTGGTTCAACTGTGATCCATAGATCGTTGTTTGATGTAGTTTCTGTTTGAGGGGGGATGTTGTCATTTGAATTACTTCTTGTCACTATAGGTAAGTGGTTGGGTGGTGGAGGAGTCTTACGACCGCCTCGTGCCTTTAATAAGTTTCATGCCCTCCTTCTAGCGCCATTTGTTGACAGGCGAAAATGAACGCTCGCCAACTGGAAGAGTGGATCCGGTCCGGGGTTGTCTAAATAACCCAAGATGTTTGGAATGATCCACCCTGACGGTTTTATCGGCTCCATTAGTCGATCTAGGTCCTAGGAAAATGAAAGAAACTAACTAAAGGAACTAATCTAAATGGAAACAACAATTAAAGCAAACTAATAAACAAATCTGAAATAAATATATATAGTCTATTGTCTAATATCATACAGCAATAATTTTGTGAAATTAATTCTCAGCTGTCAACGCAATTAAATCTTAATCACAAATGTACAAGCATTTATAGTTTACAGATTTTGAATGAAAACCTACAAATATCATTTGTAAGTTGTATTATGACAGCAAAACCATTGTTTTTTTTATTTTTATATCTTTTATGTGAAAGAAGAGAAATAAACGAAACTAACTAAGATGAATAATTAAAATAATAATCCTAACTGTAAAACTGAACTATGTATGTATCTAAACTACTTAAACAACACTAATAAACTAACCTGCAATAACACTTTCCAATTTGTCCTGTGCAAAGTATCTGATTCAGTTGTTCGGTAGGAGAAATCCTGCACCAGATTCTCCACAAACTTCTCGTAAACAAGAAGCAACAATGCTCTTTGAATATAAACGACAGAACAAACAAGACATAAAATTGACAACAATCTTATGATTTACAAATCATCACAGTTAGATAAATACATGTGTGAGATCTGTACAAAACAGTTCAACTAACGAAGAAGATAAACCTTTATTCATTAAATTAAAACATAGTAGTTGTTGTGCTAAAACTGAGATACATAAGACATGGACATAATTAAATCACAACGCATTAACCTGTAATAAGCCTTGATATCTAAAGTAGTCAAAGACTTAATCACAAATTAGAATGCACAAAACCTGAACGAAAGCATGATAAATTGAAAGCTAAAGCTGTTACAAAAGATCAACTTCCATTCAAGTCTGTATCATCATAAATCCATAGTCTTGTTCTCCCAACAATGATGATGGGTTCATTACAAAAAATAACAAGTATTTAAAGACCACAGGGTAAAACATCCCTGTGGGAATTATCAAAGCAGTTTACAAAAAATCTGGGAACAATCTCCCAAGTGTTCTCTTTCTGCCTATGACCAACAACTTAAAACCAAACTATATCACAACAAGTATCTTCTAAATTGCCACAGCATGCCCAATTTGTCAAGGAAATTTGTAGGTACCTGTAGGTAGACAAGAATAGACAAGCTTAGATAATGTTTTATTGGTAAAATTAACAAAAATCTAAATTTTAAGACTAGCTACAGAATCTCACGATTCTGTAGCTAGTCTAATTTGAAAACAGAACCGTTTTAAATCAATCCAAAACTAAAAGAAATATATTTGAATTATTAAACAAAGCGAATTATTTAAGCCAAAAATTCTATGCTAATTAAGAGCAAACGAAATCGTGTTTGAATCTATTTCAATTGAAACAGACCCTAAACAAATATCAAGCAAATCTCTGGTAAGAATTCAATATAGACATAATATGTCAATCCAACACTCAACAGAACCGTATCAAATCTGACTTTGATACTAATCCAACTCATACAGATAATTATGCTAATTCAAGGCATGCAGCATTGTTTGCAAATTGAACCAAACATAAATGAATCGAACTAAATCGGGGCCGACACAAGCGTTACACTAATGCAAAATCATATCAATCAAAACATAGCTAAACGATTTTAGCAAACAAACTTTTTGTACAGGTCGAATGCCATCATAATCCAAAACGAAAATATTTATTCAAAATGAAACAAAATCGTTTCTTGAATCTATTCGAATAGAACTTAAACGAAAGCACACCCAATCGGCTACCCTAATTCAAACGTACAGAATTGTTTCAAAAGAAAATCAAACAGAATCGAAAACAAATCAATCGTTTATACTAATCTGAGAACAATGAAATCGCATTAACCAAATCATAGCTGTGTCCGAGTTTAGCAAACAAATCTTCTGTATAACGAAAATATTTTTGAAAATGACAGAATCATTTTGAATCTATTAAAACGAACAGAACTAATTGAAAGCAAACTCAATCAGTTATACTAATTCAAACCCACTCATAAAAAAAAATCGATATTGAAATACATACCTGGGAAGTAAGAAAATGATTCGATCATGATAACTTTGAATTGACAAAAGCCGTTGTTGCCTCGACATTTTTGAAGACAATTGAACCGGTGGATTTTTGTTTCTTCTCGTTGGCTTGTAACTTGTCGTTCTCCTTTGACAGCACTGTAAGTCATTCCTCTAATGATTTGATCTTAGATTGCAACAGGGGAACATTGGTGTAATAATGTTCAAGCCAGGCATTACATTGAGTGCAAGGTGGTTGATTTGGCATCACAGGCGAGGGTTCTTTCAAGTTACCAGGGGTTTGACTGTGAAGCCTAATTCTCGGGAATTTAGGATCGTTCTTGAGGCACGGAGGTAAATTGGAAACATAGTCATAGGGTTCCATAGAGCATAGGCCATGAGAATAAGGGTATTCCTCGGCTAGGAAACGTTCAATATCAGATTCTGAATCCTCACTCAAGATGATAGGCTTTTGGTCAGTGCTTTGTTTGGGCTTGTTCCGGGCACATCTCGATATCCATGGTGCATTTTTATTTCCCTTACTGTTCACACCATTATCACATTTGCCTTTCTTCCTCGCAGGCCTCTTGACGGCCTTAGTATTGTCTTTAGCACACGGGTCTGTTATGGTATCGGGTAGGTCACAGCTGGGGTAATTAGAGGGTTTGACAGGGGGTAGAAGGGTAGGAGATGGCACGGTAGGCATAACCAGGGTTTCAATGACCACAACCTTGTCTACTTGGACACACTCGGGGGTGACAAAGCCATTCCTTGACAGGAAGGCTTGCCAACTATCACCACTAAGACTCAAATGGTGGACGATAATGAGTTTGATCAAGTAGTGATGGAAAAGGATTCTATTAGCCTTCTCACACTTGAATCGTTTGGACATTTTGTAAAGACTACATAAGAGATAATGTGGCATATTCAGAGGATAATATATAAAATTCATCAATAACCGAAGATGATATAGAAATACCAAACCATATTAACCTTCGCAGGTCACAAACAGCTTAACAATTGCCAATAGTTCATGCCACCTGAGTTCGAGGGCATTGACAGGCATACCTCTATCACAGCTAACAATCTTTCTCGATGTGAATAGGAGCGGCCATGGCACCTCGTCCACTTTGGAATTTTTAAACCACCTTTGCCCTGTAGCTGGTAGTCCTGTAGATGAGCTTAGGAATTCCTCATTTAGCTTGAGATGTATGTCTCCGACCTTATCCCTATAACCATCGAAGGTGAGGGCAAACTGTTGGGCTACCAAAAGGTTAAAACCCTCAAATCTCTGGATAAACACCAGCCAACCACTATTTTCCAAATATTCACGGGCATTGTCGAAAAGCAAGAGTGTTTGGCTGCCATTAGGCTCTATGCGCACCACAAGTGCCATAGACAAGGGCACACAGTGAGTCGGGTAAACAGGAAAGGGTTTGGATAGGGTAAACGTAGGATCGAATAGCTCACAGACTTCCCCGAAACCAACAGAGGTAAACCAGGATAGAGGGTAGGCATTAATGCCAAAGTGTGCGAGGGTGGTGGAACGAAATCAACCCATGCAGAACAGTCATATCCAACTGTACAATCGACGACGCATATGGTGATTTAAATCACTATTACAATGTGTTAAAATCAAATTCCATTCAAAAAGAAAACTATGGTAAGCCGACCCAAATCTTTGCACAAGCAATAGTATTTGCATGGTTTTAAAATCAAAACAATGATCTGAATATAACACCAAGGATTCAATCATAAAACGTATGTGTTGTATGAGATGAATGCACCGAGGGTCTAACAACAATGTCAATGTGTTTTCATGAAACCAATGCGCTAAGGAATTTGATCAAAGTACATCAAACCACCATTAAATCAATTATTTAATCACAATCACTAGAATATCATCACAGTCTCATAAAAAATGAACTCATATTAACAACAAAAAAATGGCGAAAGAGTAAAGGTTTTTTGGTGTCTTGCCAACTGTGTGACCGTAATTGAATTGAAAATGCAATGAACACATAGACAAGAGTAACCATAGTAAATCAATGACGATTTTAATGCTATTGGCGTGACTTCGTAATCAAAGTTTTTACGCTTGCAGTCGTGAAAATGAGAACAAAGGCAGTTGTGCAAATGCGCAAGATCAACATGTCGTTATACCAAAAGATTGCGATGAGAATCAAGGGTTCCAAAACACTTGCGTAGGCAGCTTATAAGATAAGATAAAAATGTGAAATGGATGACAACAATGGCG
Source organism: Picea sitchensis (assembly GCA_010110895.2). Taxonomy (NCBI): domain Eukaryota; kingdom Viridiplantae; phylum Streptophyta; class Pinopsida; order Pinales; family Pinaceae; genus Picea; species Picea sitchensis. The sequence goes on along the minus strand of SNQJ01S0016379.1, from coordinate 205,591 downwards.
ACACACTGGTAGAAGCAGTTATCTCTGCCAAAAGAAAAAATTCAGATTATGATAATGAGAAAAAATATATCTCAAAAACAAGAACCAGAAAATTGTTTAAACATCATCGTTAATCAAATATTCCAGCAGTGCTTAAAGGATGAAAATTGATAACAGTATTAAGACAAGTGAGCCACGATATTAAAGATAAAATCTCCAATACTGTTGACAGGGCCACTGCTGCCAGCAAGCGTCCATAACCTCAACAGGGTTTCCATTTAACCCACTCTGATATCCATATCCTGCCAAGAAGTTCCAGATCAGAATAGAGAACATTTTAAGGTCAAGTTATCTCATACTTACGAATTTTCATGTACCCGACACTGCTTTGCTGCCAACAGGCCTGTTCAGTACCCCGGTGAAGTTGTCTTGGCGCCATGCATGCATTTACCCACTGCCAGTAGACCTGTTCAGCATCCCGACGGGTTTACAAGCACTTCCCACAGCTCTTTTATGATTTAATTTTTTAAAGATATATAATTGAGCGGGGTGACACTGAAAATTACGATATTTTAAACATATTTTTATAGACCTCAACAGAATTTTTTAGAACTATCCTTCATTAAGATTCAGAGATGGTTTGTTTACAAAACCAACCTTCTAAAGCAGGGAGACATCTTCTTAGTTATTCCCTTAAGGAATAGGGACATCGTAAGAAGATAATAGATGATCGTGACAGGCTTTACTCACAGATCGAAATCAGTCAACTTCTTCCAAACAACAATCTTTTCTCAACACAGATGTAAATTTCAGTAGTATATAATTGATGTTTAGACAATTTTTCAGCAGTCATTTCTGTGAAAGAATTTTCTGTTTTCTTTTTCTGAATAGTCCAGAATGCAGGTATGTATATCAACAGCAAAAAATAAGTGCAAGGGAAAAATCAAAACCAAAACAGTAAAAGAAAACCAAAGAAAAATATTTACATAGTATGCAAAGGGTTGTCATCAAGTGAAATATCTTTTCAGGGCTTGGCCATTCACCAGATAGGTGTCAGGTTGTCCCTCTAGATTCTTCAATCAGAAAGAGCTGGGACCCAGTTTCTCAACAATTAAAAATGGTCCAAGCCATAAGTTCTAAAATTTCGTGTGCTCTCCCTTTCCCTCATGCGGTTTGTCCCATTTCAAGATAAGGTCACCCACTTCGAAGTTCCTATCAGAGGTTGATTTGGCATCAAACCAGCTTTTGAACACTAGCTGATGCTGATCCAACTTACGTTTAGCTTGAGCTCTTACCTCTTCTAGTTTCATTAAAGCGTTAATTCGGTTTTCCAAAGGGGGGCAGTCTTCTTCTTGTATTTTTTGTGATAGCTGTAGTGAGGGAAGAAGAATGTGTGGTGGTAGAATTGCTTCTCTGTCGTAGACGAGAAAAAAGGGAGAGTTACCTACAACAGTCTTTAGTGTTATCCTATCAGTCCAGATTACGTTTAACAGTGTATTGTGCCAGTTTTTGTGATTTTCAGCTACTGTTCTCTTGATAATTTTAATCATATTCTTATTTGTTGATTCTGCCAATCCATTGCCCTGAGGGTAGTAGCTGGAAGAATACTTCAATTTAATTCCTTTTTCTAGAGTGAACTCGCTCATCTCAAGAGATGAAAGATAAGAAGCATTATCGAATACCAAACAGTCAGGGATACCAAAATGAGTAATAATATTTGAATTTAAAAAGGCAATTACCTGACTGGTATTCACAGTTCTTAATGCGGCAGCTTCAAACCACCTGGTGAAATAATTTGTGGTTGTTATGATAAACTTATGTTGCTGAGAGGATGGTGGACTGATTGGACCTATAATATCAAGGCCCCACTGCTGAAAAGGGGAGTCTACCGAAACAGGCTGCATAGGAAAGGTTGGCTTCTGTATCCGCCCGGATGCTTTTTGACAAATAATACACTTACGACACAAGGCATGGGCGTCTCTAAAAAGTGTGGTCCAATAATAACCGGATCTCAATACTTTATGGGCAGTGGTGTCACCACCAAAATTCCCACCAGCTTCTCCTGCATGCAACTCTAGTAAGACTTTTTCTGCTTCGTCTTTCTCAAGACAGCGCATTAATACACCATCAAAATTTTGACTTGACGAAACAAGATACCATTAACCAAATGAAAGGAGGCAGATTTTAATCTTAACTCTCTTCTTTTAGTGGGATCCAGGTGATGGGGGGCTGACCCATGTTCAAGACATAATTTTATATCGTCACACCATGGACTGACAGAGTTTTGTGCACAACAGATTGCATTTTGATTTTGTTGCCCTAGGTTTGACATATCGTTTTCTTCTTGTTGTCTTGTTGCTGAATCAACAACTAACTTGCATAACCCTTGGCCTCTCACTATTTGAGCTGGGGTAATTTCTATGTCATACTCCTGCAAGGAGGTAACCCAGTTTTCCCTCTTTTCACCTAATTCTTTCTGCACTAACAGATTTCTGACGGATGGGTAAGGGNATAATTTTCGTCCTGGATTTCAAAAGATAAGATCTAAAGTGTTTGACTTCTTTAAAAACAGCGTAGGCTTGCTGATCTACCAATGGGTAATTAAGTTCCACACCTTTGAAAGAAGATCTCATAAAGTCAATGGGTACTTCATTGTTCTCGGCGTTCTTTTGAATTAGGACAGCAGCGTAGGAGCAGTCAGAAGCAAAAGTGTAGAGTGTGAAGTCTTGCGAAAAGTCGGGACTCTAGAGAGAAGGAGCGTCTATTATGGAATTTTTTATTGAATTGAATGCTTGATTTTCTAAGGGTCCCCAATGATATTGTGCGTCTTTCTTAATTAAATTTTGTAAAGGTCTGACCATCTCGGAGAAACTGGGGACGAATCTCCTGACAAAGTTTATCTGGCCTAAGAAATACTGAATAGATTTTTTGGATGAGGGAGGAGGAAGTTTCGAGATGAATTGTGTCCTTTCAGGGTCGATAATCATCCCTTTGCTTGACACAATGAATCCTAGGAGTTTACCTTATTCTACTGCGAAGATGTACTTTTTAGGATTTAAGGAAATGTTGTATTTACGACATCACTGTAGAACGACTCTTAAATGAGCTAGATGATCATTTTTGTTTTCGGAAAATACAGTAACATCATCTAAGTAAACTATGCAGACTGATTGATTAAGCCTCGAAAAGCGATGTCCATCGCTCTCTGGAAAGTGGCACCGACATTAATCAATCCAAAGGGAATTTTCCTGTAAGCATAGGTGCCCCATGGAGTGAGGAAGGTAGTTTTAAGTTGGTCTGGAGGAGACATCAGGACTTGGTTGTACCCTGAGAAACCATCCAATAAAGAGAGCCTCTCAGAACCAGATACCTATTGAAGGATATGTTCCATGGGTGGGACAGGATAGTTGTCTTTATCAGACACTCTATTAAGGTTTCGGAAATCGACGCAAAGTCGGATTTCCCCACTTTTCTTTCAGACAGGGACAAGGTTAAAAATGCATTGAGTGTGCCTAAATGGGAAAATTATCTTAGCATTTAGGAGTTTATTCAATTCTTTTTTAATGGTCGGTTCGAATTTAGGGTGCATTTTTCTTAACTTTTGTTGAAAGGGTAAGGTTTGGGGTTTCATAGGAATGACGTGTTGTATGATGTTGGGGTCGAAAGTTTTAAGGTCATCATACGTCCACGCAAAAACATCTTTAAACTCTTTAAACAATTTAATGAACGCGTATTTTTATTGTTCAGAACACCCCACCCCTAAATTAATGCATTGTGGATTGTCATTAGTTCCTAAGTTTACTTTTTCATATGATAACGAGGAACTATTTGTTTTACAGTTGACCGATTTTTTGAATTTATCTTGAAGATCGTAAAATTTCTCTAATCTAACTACGGATTTAGGGATCGAATTTACCATGTCCGATGAAGATTCAGGAGTTCTCGGATCTGGTATTACCGTGAAATCGTGCAAATTGTTGTTGTGAGTGCATTCGTCAATCAACACGCCTTGGAAAGTTTCTTCCATATGCAGGAAGCTAATGATTTGTTGATCGTCGTCGAAGACTCTCCAATTCATGATGTTGTCGGGAACGGATGGCCTGAACAACAGTTCGACGGAGAATGAGTTCGTGGACAAGCCTTCTGCAGGAAAGAGTTTGGAAGCTACGTTAGTTAATAGAACAACTTCAAAGTTATTCAATCTAGGAATAGAATTTATATTGAAAGCAGAAAACTTATTCATTAAATTCCATACCTCAGATTGGTAGCTTTTAAGATGTGGAGACAGACAGTGGATAGAATCTCTTACCTGTCTAACCACGATTTTGCAATCGCCAAAGACAACCAAGTTTTGAATGTTCATGTCTAAAGATTTTCTTAGACCTTGCAGTAAAGCCTCATATTCTGCTGTGTTATTAGTACATTCAAATTCTAGCCTACATGCAATCAAAGTTTTGTTACCTGAGGGATCGATAATAATGCAGCCTGCACCTGCTCCTTCTTTGGACTTTGACCCGTCAAAATAAAGAGACCAGATTTGATTTTTATTGGGTGTATGAGACCATTGTGTAGAGGTTGTTGGCTGCACATATGCTACAATATCGGACTGTTGTTCTGGATTGGTGATAGATGAAGTCTCAGCCATGAAATTGCCGAAAAAGGTATCCATCCCTTGTATTTTGGGTGAATCAGCAGAAGGTGTAAATGGTTCGTTGGGATCATTCAAATCTGTGACTGTGAGCTTTAGGTAGTGTTCGTGATTTACTTTGATCTTGTTGGGCTTACCGTTCTCTGGAAGCCATAGGTGAGACCAGCCTGTTGCAAAATAGCCGTGTAGTTGCTCTGACCAGTCCCTTCTTAAAAACAGACCATACACTTCTGGAATATCCACAACAATAATATCAATGACTTGATGAACTTTGGGGTTAGATGATAATATTATAAGCACATTCCTTAATTTGCCTATGACTTTGACACTAGTTCGATCAAGTTGTATGATTTTTAAAGTGGATGGTTCAACTTCAGCATTAATCTTCTGACACACAGACCATGGCATCACATTGGATGACACTCCTGAATCTACCATACAATTGTGCACGTTTCTATTAAAGATTTCGAAAGTTAACAAAAATGGAGGTACATTTCTGCCAGTACTAAGTGTGGAAGCTTGTGGCTTTTTACTTGCAGTTTATAAATCTAATTTATCTACATTTGTTACATTATTTACAGGAAGGCTTCCTTTATTTTGAGGATCAGAATTATTCTTGGCGGAAGTCTTCTGAGGAACTTTGTTTTGCACAACCTTGTTACTGCTTGAATTACCATTTTTTCTATTCTCTGCGATGTTTTGTAACATTTTTTGTAGCAAAAACAAAATTTTTAATAACTCATAAACATAAATGTTATCCCTTAACTTCTTTAGATCTTCAACTAAATCATAATCCAAGTTGGGGTTTACATGACTTTGTTTAGTCTCAACTGGTTTAGATTGCTTTGGGGGCAAAGTCGTAGTGTTTTCGGAAGAAGGTTTGTTTGTTGTCTTACTCCTAGCATTGTAGGGATGTACTTTCTCGAAGTTAGCCTGAAAAATGTTATCCGAGAAGTGTCCAAAAATGTTCGGAGAGGATTCTTCCTCTTGAACTGTCTCTTGTTCAACCACCTCCTCAGGAATATCAAGAGGCATCAAGTTATCCTGGGCTTCTAGAATGGTTTGAAGGGAGAATTGCAAACTTTCTAGATTTAGGCCCTCGTTATTTGGATTAGGTCGGTTGGTAGGAAAAGGCTTCCTGAACGGGGGTTTGTAGGGCACTTTGCTCGAAGAAGCCTCTTCTTCCATCCTTTTCAAATCTATAACTTGATTTGATAGTTTTTGAATGACTTTAGTTAAGTTTTCTAAATCCGAGCTTTCAGGTTGTGCTTTGTTTTGAGAAGGTCTAGGGAGGATCTCTATCTTCTTTTTGGAGGATGAACTAGTCTCTGTTTCATTGCTAGTAGTGTCTTTTAAACTAAGGATGTCTTTTTCCACCTATTTGGCCTCTTCAAAGGCCTCTAACAACGTGGCTTTCTTCGATCGTTTTACCCAAATCGATATACTTTGATGCAAGGCTTTAGTATAGTATGCTATGATGAGATTCTCAGCAGGCATGGAATCCGTAGGGATTCGGTTTTTTAAAGTTAAGAATCTTTGATTAAAGTCTTTAATTTTCTCTTTTGGGTTCATTCTTAAGCTAGAGAACTCCATAACTAGAACTTCTGGGGACTTATCGTCTCCGAATATTTCCAGAAAGAAATATTCAAACTTCTCCCAAGACACGATGGTATGGGGTTGCTGGGCAAAGTACTAGGTAGAGGCATTGCCCTCGAAAGTATAGGGGAACAACCTGCAGACTACGTCTTCATGTTCGACATTGCGGAGTCTAATGGCTAACATAAACAATTTAATGTGGTCTTCATCAATCTGTTTAGAGTCAGGGTCAAACTTAGGAAGCCACTTTTCTGGATGTTTGGGTAAGGGATGTTGAGGCCCAGGTACGGCTACTGCATCCTGGTCAAGCCAGGGTCTGGCAGGATTGTTCTGGTTGGCAATTGGTGTAGGCGGTGTGGAAGGTTGAGAAGGGGAGCTTCCTTCATTAGAAGAGTCTTCTCTAGAAAACGGAGATGATGGAGGTGGTGAGGGTGGTATTCCAGATCCTCCTGCAGCAAGAGTGAGGATTGGATCTGTAGGGGTTAAAGTGAGGTTAGTGCCTCCAAGCTGTTCTCTAATATCATAGAAGTCTAAAGGTTGGTCCAAAGGTCAATTTGGTTGCCTTAAACATGTGAAGGCACTATGTGTTCTCAAGAGAGATTGGCGAACAATCTCTTGTACGTCACCACCTGTAGGATTCAGGGTTGTTGGTTCAACGGTGATCCATAGATCATCGTTTGATGTGGTTGTTGTTTGAGGGGGGATGTTGTTGTTTGAATGACTTCTTGTCACTATAGGTGAGAATTTGGGTGGTGGAGGAGTCTTACGACCGCCTCGTGCCATTAATAACTTTCAGGCCCTCCTTCTAGCGCCATTTCTTAATGGGTGAAAATGAATGCTCGCCAACTGGAAGAGTGGATCAGGTCCGGGGTTGTCTAAATAACCCAAGCCGTTTGGAATGATCCACTCTGATGGGTTTAGCGGCTTCGTTAGCCGATCTAAGTCCTAGGAAAATGAAAGAAACTAACTAAAGGAACTAATCTAAATGGAAACAACAATTAAAGCAATCTAATAAACAAATTTGAAATAAATATATACAGTCTATTCTCTAATATCATACAACAATAATTCTGTGAAATTAATTATCAGCTATCAACGCAATTAAATCTTAATCACAAATGTACAAGCATTTACAGTTTACAGATTTTATATGAAAACCTGCAAAAATCATTTGTAAGTTGTACTATGACAGCAAAACCATTGTTTTTTTATTTTTATATCTTTTATGTGAAAGAAGAGAAATAAACGAAACTAACTAAGCTGAATAATTAAAATAATAATCCTAACTATAAAACTGAACTATGTATATATCTAAACTACTTAAACAACACTAATAAACTAACCTGCAATAACGCTTTCCAATTTGTCCTGTGCAAAGTATTTGATTCAGCTGTTCGGTGGGAGAAAACCCACACCAGATTCTCCACAAATGTCTCATAAACAAGAAGCAACAGTTCTCTTTGAATATAAACGACAAAACAAACAAGACATAAAACTGACAACAATCTTATGATTTACAAATCATCACAGTTAGATAAATCCCTGTGTGAAGATCTGTACAAAACAGTTCAACTAACGAAGAAGATAAACCTGTATTCATTAAATTGAAACATAGTAATTGTTGTGCTAAAATTGAGATACATAAGACATGGACAGAATTAAATCACAACGCATTAACCTGTAATAAGCCTTGATATCTAAAGTATTCAAAGACTTAATCATAAATTAGAATGCACAAAACCTAAACGAAAGCATGATAAATTGAAAGTTAAAGTTGTTACAAAAGATCGACTTCCATTCAAGTCTGTATCATCATAAATCCATAGTCTTGTTCTCCCAACAGTGATGATGGGTTCATTACAAAAAATAACAAGTATTTAAAGACCACAGGGTAAAACATACCTGTGGGAATTATCAAAACAATTTACAAAAAATCTGGGAACAATCTCCCAAGTCTTTTCTTTCTGCCTATGACCAACAACTTAAAACAAAACTATATCACAACAAGTATCTTCTAAACTGCCACATCATGCCCAATTTGTCAATGAAATTCATAGGTACCTGTAGGTAGACAAGAATAGACAAGTTTAGATAATGTTTTATTGGTAAAATTAACAAAAATCTAAATTTTAAGACTAGCTACAGAATCTCATGATTTTGTAGCTAGTCTAATTTGAAAACATAACCGTTTTAAATCAATCCAAAACTAAAATAAATATATTCGAATTATTAAACAAATCTTTAATTGCTAATTGAAAACAAAGCGAATTATTTAAGCCAAAACTTCTATGCTAATTGAGAGCAAACGAAATCGTGTTTGAATCTATTTCAATCGAAACAGACCCTAAATGAATATCAAGAAAATCTCTGGTAAGAATTCAATATAGACATAATATGTCAATCCAACACTCAATAGAACCGTATCGAATCTGACTTTGATACTAATCCAACTCATACAGATAATTATGCTAATTCAAGGCACGCAACATTATTTGCAAATCGAACCAAATAGAAATGAATCGAACTAACTTGAGGCCGACACAAGCATTACACTAATGCAAAATCGTATCAATCAAAACATAGCTACACGATTTTAGCAAACAAATCTTTTTGTACAGGTCGAATGCCATCATAATCCAAAACGAAAATATTTATTCAAAA
>SNQJ01S0016379.1:161878-194606 GCA_010110895.2 Picea sitchensis | reverse complement strand
CTTGAACAAAAACTATTGATTATTTCTCATATATATTGTGCATGGTGTATTTTGGTGTATTGTGGTGTATTGGTGTAACTCTTATACTATTGTTCATTTCTCATTGGATATAATTTAATGGTTTAAGTATAAGTTGGAAAAGTTTTTTAAAATTGTACTTGATACTGATTCACCCCCCTCTCAGTATCAACAGTTATACCAAAAGATTGTGATGAGAATCAAGGGTTCCAAAACACTTGCGTAGGCAGCTTATAAGATAAGATAAAAATGTGAAATGGATGCCAACATAATTCCATGGCTTGATCAACCACAGTGAAATGAATGCAACTCATGGATCTAACTATACTATACATATGTCCCTCTGTTGCAATCCCGAATCAAGTCCTTGGAGGACCGGGTGACTGTGTTGTCCAAGGAAAATGATAGACTGCAAGCTAACGATAAGAGGAAAAATGCCACAGGCTGTGTCATGTTCAAAAATGTTGAGGCAGCCACTGCCATTGTTAATTCAAAATTAGCCTGACCAAATCGTATCCCTAAAGCCAAGGTATGATATTTCAACAATGATTTTAGAACAATTCTGTTTGTTTTGAATTAGCAAAAACGATTTTGTTTTTTTTATGAATTAGCATGAATGATTTTGTTTTATTTGAATTAGTACTAAGGATTTGTTGGATAGATCGCATACATTTCTGTTACCATTGGATTAATTTAATACGATTTTATTTGTAAATATGACCAGCTACAGAATCGTGAGATTCTGTAGCTAGTCATAAAATTTGAATTTCCATTGATTTTACAATTAAACACTATCTAAAATCGTTTATTTTTGTGCATCTACAAGTACACACGAATTCCAATGGGAGTTGGATCGATAATCACATTTTAGAACATGATTTTGTTACACAGTTTTGGGATTAGGTTGTTAGTCTTAGATATGAATAGCAATTTGGGAGATTGTTGCCATATTTTGTGCAAACAGTTTTGATGATTTCCATAGGGAATGTTTCATCCTGTGGCCTTTATATACTTATTATTTTTTGTAAACAATCCATCACTGTTGGGAGAACATAGACTATGGACTGATGATTATACAGGCTCAAATGAAAGTGGATTTTTTTGTACAGCTTTAGCTTCAATTTATCTTACTTTTGTTCAATTTTTTGTGCATTTCAATTTGTAATCAAATTATTGACTACTTTAGATATCATGATTTGTTACAGGTTGATGTGATATGATTTAAGTATTGCCCATATTTGATGTATCTCATTTTACTTACAACAATTACCCTGTTTTAATTTAATGAATAGAAGGTTAATCTTCTTTGTTAAATGAGCAGTTATGTACAAATCTTCGCAGTGCGATTTGTCTTAATGTGATGATCTGTAAACTATAAAATTGTTGTTGTTGTATCTCTTGTTTGTTCTATCATTTGTATTCAAGAGCGTGGCTGCTTCCTGTTTACGAGAATATTTTTGCAAAATCTGGTGCGGGTTTCCCCCATTAAACAGCTAAATCGAGTATTGTGCACAGGAAAAATAGGAAACGCTTCTTCAGATCAGTTTGTTATTTGCAATTTAATAGTTAATTAATATGAGAATTCTCTGTAGTTTAGATAGATATACAGTACATATTACTACTTTTATTTCTTAGTTAGATAACTGTTGTTTCATTTCTTTCTCATAAAAGTTATAAAAATCCAAAAATATTAGCTTCGTTGTCATAAGATAATCCACATATGATTTTGCAGATTTCGATTAAAATTTGTATTTTTTAAACACTGTATATATAATCGAGATTTAATTGTATTGATAACTGAACATTTAATAAGTAGAATTATTGTTTTATAATATTAGTTAGTAAACTGTATATATATTTTAGATTTGTATATAGTTTGCAGTAGTTGTTTTTCACTTAGATTAGTTTCTTTACCTTAGTTTTTTTTACTTTCCTAGGACTTAGATCGGCTAACGAAGCCGCTAAACCCGTTGGAGTGGATTAATACAAACGGCTTGGGTTATTTAAATATTCCAGAAGTTTATGGTTTTTTTTTAAGTAGATACTGGTCAGAGCATCTACACTGCTATTTTGCGACAGATTGGTCTCACCTGTGGTTGCCCGAGAACAACAAGCCCAACAAAATCAAGGTAAATCGTGAACGTTACCTAAAGTTCACAGTCATAGATTTAAATCATCCCAATGAACCATTTACACCTTCTACTAATTCACCCAAAATACAAGGGATAGATACCTTTTTCGGCAATTTCATGGCCGAGACTTCCGCTATCATTAATCCAGAAGAGAAGTCTGAGATTGTAGCATATATGCAGCCAGTAGTTTCTACACAATGGTCTCATGCACCCGATAAAAATCAAATATGGTCTCTTTACTTTGACGGGTCAAAGTCCAAGGAAGGAGTTGGTGTAAGTTGCGTTATTATTGATCCAGCAGGTAACAAAACCCTGATTGCATGCAGGTTAGAATTTGAATGTACAAACAACACAGCAGAATATGAGGCTTTATTGCAGGGCCTCAGAAAAGAACTAGATATGAACATATAAAATTTGATTGTCTTTGGCGATTCGAAGATCGTGGTTAGACAGGTAAGAGATTCTATCCACTGTCTGTCTCCGTATCTTAAAAGCTACCAATCTGAGGTATGGAATTTAATGAATAAGTTTTCTTCTTTCAACATAAATTCTATTCCTAGATTGAATAATTCTGAAGCTGATTTATTAGCTAACGTAGCTTCCAAACTCTTTCATGCAGAAGGCTTGTCCCTGAATGCATTCTCCGTTGAACTTTTGTTGAGGCCATCTGTTCCCGACAACATCACAAATTGGAGAGTCTTCGACGACGATCAACAAATTATTAGTTTCCTGCATATGGAAGAAACTTTCCAAGGCGCGATGATCGACAAATGTACTCATGACAACAATCTGTGCGATTGCACGGTAATACCAGATCCGATATCTCCTGAATCTTCATCGAACATGGTAAATTATATCCCTAAATCTGTAGTTAGATTAGAAAAAATTTACGATCTTCAAGACAAATTCAAAAAATCGATCAACTGTAAAACAAATAGTTCCTTTTTATCGTATGAAAAAGTAAACTTGGGAACGAATGACAATCCACAGTGCATTAATTTAGGGGTGGGGTGTTCTGAACAAGAGAAATCCACATTTATTAAATTGTTTAAGGAATTCAAAGATGTTTTTGCATGGACGTATGACGACCTTAAAACTTTTGATCCTAACTTCATACAACACGTCATTCCTATGAAACCCCAAACCTTGTCGTTTCAACAAAAGTTAAGAAAAATGCACCCTAAGCTCGAACCGACCGTCAAAAAAAAATTAAATAAACTCCTGAATGCTAAGATAATTTTCCCAGTCATGCACACGCAATGGGTTTCTAACCTTGTCCCTGTCCGGAAGAAGAGTGGTGAAATCCGACTATGCGTCGATTTCTGAAACCTTAATCGAGCGTCTGATAAAGACAACTACCCTGTCCCACCCATGGAACAGATCCTTCAATAGGTATCTGGTTCTGAAATACTATCCTTATTGGATGGTTTTTCAGGGTACAACCAAGTCTTGATGTATCCTCCAAACCAACTTAAAACTACCTTCCGCACTCCATGGGGCACCTACGCTTATAGGAAAATGCCCTTTGGACTCATTAATGCTTGTGCCACTTTCCAGAGAGCGATGGAAATCACTTTTCGAGGCTTAATCAATCAATCTGTCATAGTTTACTTAGATGGTGTTATTGTATTCTCGAAAAACAAAACTGATCATCTAGCTCATTTGAGAGCTGTTCTACAGCGATGTTGTAAGTACAACATTTCCTTGAATCCTAAAAAATCTATCTTTGCAGTAGAACAAGGTAAGCTCTTAGGATTTATTGTGTCAAGCAAAGGGATGATTATCGACCCTAAAAGGACTCAAGTCATCTCGAAACTCCCCCCTCCCTCATCCAAAAAGTCTATGCAGTCTTTCTTAGGTCAGAAAAACTTTGTCAGGAGATTCGTCCCCAATTTCTCCGAAATGGTGAGACCTTCATAGAATTTAATTAAGAAATATGCGCAATATCATTGGGGAACCTTAGAAAACCAAGATTTTAATTCAATAAAAAAGGCCATAATAGACTCTCCTTCTCTCATGATCCCCGACTTTTTGCAAGACTTCACACTCTACACATTTCTTTCTGACTGCTCCTACGTTATTGTCCTAACTCAAATGAACGATGAAAACAATGAAGTATCAATTGCCTTTATGAGATCTTCTTTCAAAGGCATGTAAATTAATTACCCAGCGGTAGATCAGCAAGCTTATGTTGTTTTTAAAGTAGTCAAGCACTTCCAATCTTATCTTTTGAAATCTAGGACGAAAATTATTGTCCCTTACCCAGTCGTCAGAAATTTGTTAGTGCAGAAAGAACTAGGTGAAAATAGGGTGAACTGAGTTACCTCCTTAAAAGAGTATGACATAGAAATCACCCCAGCACAAATAGTGAGAGGCCAAGGGTTATGCAATTTATTCGTTGACTCAGCAGCAGGACAGCAAGAAGAAAACGATATGTCAAACCCGGGACAACACAATCAAAATTCAATCTGTTGTGCACAAAACTCTGTCAGTCCCTGGTATGACGATATAAAATTCTATCTTGAACATGGGTCAGCCCCATGTCACCTGGATTCCACTAAAAGAAGAGCGTTAAGATTAAAATCAGCCTCCTTTCAGTTGATTAATGGTATTTTGTTTCGTCAAAATTTTGATGGAGTACTAATGCGTTGTCTTGAGAAAAATGAAGCAGAAAAAGTCTTATTAGAATTGCATGCAGGAGAGGCCGGTGGGCATTTTGGTGGGGATACCACTGCCCATAAACTTTTAAGAGTAGGTTATTACTGGCCTACACTTTTTAGAGATGCTCATGCCTTGTGTCGCAAGTGTATTATTTGTCAAAAAGCATCCGGGCGGATACAAAAACCGACCTTTCCTTTGCAGCCTGTTTCAGTAGACTCACCTTTTCAGCAGTGGGGTCTTGATATTATAGGTCCAATCAATTCGCCATCCTCAAAGCAGAATAAGTTTATCATAACAACCACAGATTACTTCACCAGGTGGTCTGAAGCTGCCCCCCTTAAGAGCTGTAAATACCAGTCAGGTAATTGCCTTTTTAAATTCAAAATTATTACTCGTTTCGGTATCCCTGACTGTTTAGTATTCAATAACGCTTCTTATTTTTCATCTCTTGAGATGAGTGAGTTCGCTTCAGAAAAAGGAATTAAATTGAAGTATTCTGTTAGCTACTACCCCCAGGGCAATGGATTGACAGAATCAACCAATAAGAATATGATTAAAATAATCAAGAGAACGGTATCTGAAAATCACAAAAATTGGCATAATGCATTGTTAAATGCAATCTGGGCTGATAGAGTAACACCAAAAACTGTTGTGGGTAACTCTCCTTTCTTTCTCGTCTATGGAAAAGAAGCAATTTTGCCACCACATATTCATCTTCCCTCACTACAACTATCACAGAAAATACAAGAAGAGAACTACCCCCCTTTGGAGAATCGAATTAATGCTTTAATAAAACTAGAAGAGGTAAGGGCTCAAGCTAAACGTAAGTTAGATCAGCATCAACTAGTGGTCAAAAGATGGTTTGATTCCAACTCTACTTCTGACAGGAACTTTGAAGTAGGTGACCTTGTCTTGAAATGGGACAAACCACATGAGGGAAAGGGAGAGCATACGAAGTTTCAGAACTTATGGCTAGGACCATTTTTAATTGCTGAGAAATTGTGTCCCAGCTCTTTCCAATTACAGAGTCTAGAGGGACATCCAGACACCTATCCGGTGAATGGCCAAGCTCTAAAAAGGTATTTCATTTGATGACAACCATGTGTATAATGTGTAAATATTTTACTTTTTTTTGCTTTTCTTTTGTTGTTTTGGTTTTGATTTTTCCCTTATGCTTACCAGTTTTTGTTGTTGAAATACACATACCTGCATTATGAACTGTTCAGACAAAGAAAACAGAAAATTATTTCTCTGAAATGACTGTTGAAAAGTTGTCTAAACATCAATTGTAATATACTTCTGAAATTTACAACCATGTTGAGGAAAGCCTGTTGTTTGAAAGAATTTTATTGATTTCAATCTGTAAGTGAAGCCTGTCACGATCATCTATTTTCTTCTTACGCTATCCCTGTTCCTTAAGTGAATAACTCAAAAGATGTCTCTCTGCTTTCAAAGGTCGGTTTTGTAAACAAACCATCTCTGAATCTTAATGAAGGACAGTTTAAAAAAAATCTTTTAAGGTCTGTAAAAATATGTCTAAAATATCATAATTTTCAGCGTCACCCCGCTCAATTATATATCTTTGAAAACTAAACAAATCATTAAAAGAGTTGTGGGACGTGCTTGTAAACTCGTCGGGATATTGAACAGGTCTGCTGGTAGTGGGTAAATGCATGCATGACGCCAAGACAACTTCATCGGGGTACTGAACAGGCCCGCTGGCAGCGAAGCAATGTCGGGTATATGAAAATTCGCAAGTATGGAATCTCTTGACCTTAAAATGTCCTTTATTCTGATCTGGAACTTCTTGGTAGGATACGGATATCAGAGTGGGTTAAATGAAAACCCTGTTGAGGCTATGGATGCTTGCTTGAAGCAGTGGCTCTATCAACAGTATTGGAGATTTTATCTTTAATATTACGACTCGCTTGTCTTAAGACTGTTATCAGTTTTCATCTTTTAAGCATAGCTGGAATTTTTCGATTAATGATGATGTTTAAACAATTTTCTGGTTGTTTTTGAGTTAGAATTATTCTCATTATCCTAATCTGGATTTTTTCTTTTGGTAGAGATAACTTCTTCTACCAGTCTGTCGCCATTGTTGGCAGCCATTTTTCAATTTTATCTTTTCCTTACAAGCTACCTACACAAGGGTTTTGAACCCTCAATACTCGTCACAATTCTTTAAAACAAAATGACACTATTATCTTGCGCATTCGCACACCTGCCTTTCATTTTCATTTTCACGACTACAAGCGTGAAAACCTTGAGTTGGAAGTCATGTCGATGGCATTAAAATCATCTTTACATTGTTATGAATCCTTTTGTTCATGTGGTCATTTCACCCCTATCTCACTAAAGGTCATACATGTGTCAAAACACCAAACCTTTATTCACTTTGCATTTTTTTTAATATGGTTTCAATTTATAAGTTCATGATGCAATGATTTTTGGTGTCTTTCATTAAATCCTTGGTGCAATGGTTTCATAGAACACATTAATTTTATGATTAAATCTTTGGTGCAATATTCGACATGTTGTTTTGCTTTAAATCATACAAATGCTATTGTTTGTTCAAACATTCGGATCGACTTGTCATGGTTTTCAATGGTTATTCGTTTGGCATGTTGTTTACATTGTTTTTGACACACACCAAAAGTGATTTGAATTACCAAGGCGTCGTCGATTGTACATGCCAACATGAATGTTTTTCATGGTTTCAATTCACTCCACCACCCTCGCACGCATAATCATTAATGTTTGCCTTGCACCTCGGGCTACCTCTGGTTGTTTTGAGAAAACTATGGGAATTAGTATTGTGTCTACCCTATCAAACCCCCTCACCCATTACCCTGTTGACTGTGTGTTCTCTGCTATGGCTCCTGTGTGCGCATAGAACCCAATGGCATCCAAATGTTGCTATTATTTGATAACGCTCGTGAAGACCTGGAGAGTAATGGCTGGTTAGTTTTCAACCAAAAATTCGAGGGTTTCAACCTCGCAGTCGCTCAACAATTTGCCCTCATATTTGATGGATGCAGGGCCAAAGTTGGAGACATCCAACTCGAATTGAACGAGGAATTCCTCAGCTCAGCCACTAGTTTGCCATCTAAGGGGCAGAAATGGTTTAAGAATTCGAAGGTGGATGAAGTTCCATGACCGCTCATGTTTACCTCAAGGAAAGTTATCAGTTGTGACAAAGGTATGCCGGTCACAGCCCTTAAGTCTCAATGCATGATTTGTTGGCCATTATTAAGCAATTTGTTACTTGCGAAGGTAGATATGGTTTAGTGTTCCTATACCACCGACAGTTGCTTATGAGTTTCATAGATTATCCTTTAAATATGCCGCATTTCCTCCTTCGTAGCTTGTATAAAATGGCCAAACGAATTAAGAGGGAGAAGGCTGACTCCAGCCTCTTCCACCACTGTTTGATTAAAATTATCATAGTCCATCATTTGAGGTTGAGTGGAGACTGTTGGGAAGCTTTCTTGTTGAGGAATGGCTTTGCCAGTCCTGAATGTGGTCAAGTGGATAAGATTGTGGTCACCGAAACCCTTGTCGGGCATGTCATGCCCCCTCCTACGCTCTTACTTGTTGTCGAACCCTCGACCTACCCCAACGATGACCTACTCGACACCCTGCCTGACTCATGTTTAAAAGACAGTGTTGAGCCTGTTAAGAGGCCTACAAGAAAAAAGGGCAAGGTTAATAGCGATGTCAATAGAAAGGGTAAGAAGGTTGCGCGTTGGATATCTAGGTGTGCTCGTAATAAGCCCAAACAAAACACAGACCAGAAGCCAATTGTTTTGAGTGAAGATTCAGATTCTGAGATTGAGTGATTTCTGACTGAGGGGTACCCATACTCACACGGCCTTTGTTTTGTCAAGCCCTACGACTACGTATCCAACCTCCCGTCGTGCCTTAAAGATGACCACAATTTTCCCGGGATCATGTTTGACATTGGAACCCCTGGTAATTTAAAAGATGCCTCACCTGTAATGTCATGGCCTGATCAACCACAGTGCGATGAATGCAACTCATGGCTCGAACGATACTATACATATGTCCCTCTGTTGCAATCCCGAATCAAGTCCTTGGAGGATCGGGTGACTGTGTTGTCCAAGGAAAATGATAGACTACAAGCTAACGATAATAGGAAAAATACCACAGGCTCTGTCGTGTTCAAAAATTTTGAGGCAGCCACTGCCATTGTTAATTCAAAATTAGCCTGATCGAATCGTATCCCTAAAGCCAAGGTATGATATTTCAACAATGATTTTAGAACGATTCTGTTTGTTTTGAATTAGCAAAAACGATTTTGTTTGTTTTGAATTAGCATGAACGATTTTGTTTTCTTTGAATTAGTAATAAAGGATTTTTTGGATAGATCGCATACATTTTTGTTACCATTGGATTAATTTAATATGATTTTGTTTGTAAATATGACCAGCTACAGAATCGTGAGATTCTGTAGCTAGTCATAAAATTTGAATTTATGTTCATTTTACAATTAAACACTATCTAAAATCGTTTATTTTTGTGCATCTACAGGTACACATGAATTCCAATGGGAGTTGGATCGATAATGGAATTTTAGAACATGCTTTTGTTACACAGTTTTGGGATTAGGTTGTTAGTCTTAGATAGGAATAGCAATTTGGGAGATTGTTGCCATATTTTGTGCAAACAGTTTTGATGATTTCCACAGGGAATGTTTCATCCTGTGGCCTTTATATACTTATTATTTTTTGTAAACAATCCATCACTGTTGGGAGAACAGAGACTATGGACTGATGATTATACAGGCTTGAATGAAATTGGATTTTTTTGTACGACTTTAGGTTCAATTTATCTTACTTTTGTTCAAGTTTTTGTGCATTTCAATTTGTAATCAAATTATTGACTACTTTAGATATCAATATTTGTTACAGTTTGATGCAATATGATTTAAGTATTATCCATATTTGATGTATCGCATTTTACTTACAACAATTACCCTGTTTTAATTTAATGAATAGAAGGTTAATCTTCTTTGTTAAATGAGCAGTTATGTACAAATCTTCGCAGTGGGATTTATCTTAATGTGATGATTTGTAAACTATAAAATTGTTGTTGCTGTATCTCTTGTTTGTTCTGTCATTCGTATTCAAGAGCGTTGTTTCTTCCTGTTTACGAGAATCTTTTTGCAAAATCCGGTGTGGGTTTCCCCCATCAAACAGCTAAATCGAGTACTGTGCACAGGACAAATAGGAAATGCTTCTTCAGATCAGTTTGTTATTTGCAATTTAATAGTTAATTAATATGAGAATTCTCTGTAGTTTAGATAGATATACAGTACAAATTACTACTTTTATTTCTTAGTTAGATAACTGTTGTTTCATTTCTTTCTCATAAAAGTTATAAAAATCCAAAAATATTAGCTTCGCTGTCATAAGATAATCCACATATGATTTTGCAGATTTCGATTAAAATTTGTATTTTTTAAACACTGTATATATAATCGAGATTTAATTGTATTGATAACTGAGCATTTAATAAGTAGAATTATTGTTTTATAATATTAGTTAGTAAACTGTATATATATTTTAGATTTGTATATAGTTTGCAGTAGTTGTTTTTCACTTAGATTAGTTTATTTAGCTCATTTTTTTTTACTTTCCTAGGACTTAGATCGGCTAACGGAGCCGCTAAACCCATAATAGTGGATTAATCCAAATGGATTGGGTTATTTAGACAACCCCGGACCGGATCCACCCCTCCAGTTGACGAGCGATCAACTTCGTTTGTCAACAAATGGCGCTAGAAGGAGGGCCTGAAAATTATTAATGGCACGAGGCGATCGTAAGACTCCTCCACCACCCAACTGCTCACCTATAGTGACAAGAAGTCATTCATATGACAACATTGTCCCTCAAACAACAACCACATCAAACGATGATCTACGGATCACAGTTGAACCAATAACCCCAAATCCTATAGGTGGTGATGTACAAGAGATTGTCCGACAATCTCTCATAAGAACACATAGTGCGTTTGCCTGTTTAAGACAACCAAATCGACCTTTGGACCAACCATTAGATTTCTCTGATATCATAGAACAACTTGGAGGCACTAACCTCACTTTAAACCCTACAGATCCAACCCTCACTCCTATTGCAGGAGGATCTAGGATACCACCCTCACAACCTCCATCATCTCCTTGTTCTTCTGGAGAAGACTCTTCTGACGAAGGCAGTTCCTCTTCTCAGCCTTCCACACTGCCTACACCAATGGCCAACCAGAACAATACTGCCAGACCCTGGCTCGACCAAGATGCAGTAGCCGTACCCGGGCCTCAGCATCCCTTACACAAACATCCGGAGAAGTGGCTCCCCAAGTTTGGCCCTGACTCTAAACAGATCGTCGAAGATCACATTAAAAAGTTTATGTTAGCCATTAGACTCTATAATGTCAAGCACGAAGACGTATTCTATAGATTTTTCCCCTATACTTTCGAGGGCAATGCCTCTACCTGGTACTTTGCCCAGCAACCCCATACCATCGTGTCATGGGAGAAGTTCGAATCCTTCTTTCTTGAGAAGTTTGGAGACGATAAGTCCCCAGAAGTTCTAGTCATGGAGCTTTCTAGTTTAAGAATGAACCCCAAAGAGAAAATCAAAGACTTTAACCAAAGATTATTAACACTAAAGAATCGAATCCCTATGGATTTTATGCCTGCTGAGAATCTTATCATAGCATACTATACTAAATCCTTACATCAAAGTCTAGCCATTTGGGTAAAGCAATCTAAGAAAGCAACGTTGTTAGAGGCCTTCGAAGAGGCCAGTCAGATTGAGAAAGACATCCTTAGTTTAAAGGACACTACTAGCAACGAAACAGAGACTAGTTCATCTTCCAAAAATAAAATCGAATTCCTCCCTAGACCTACTCAAAATAAAACACAACCTGAAAGCTCGGATTTAGAAAACTTAACTAAAGTCGTTCAAAAACTGTCAAATCAAGTTATAGATTTGAAAAGGATGGCCGAAGAATATTCTTCAAGAAAAGGGCCTTATAAACCCCCGTTTAGGAAGCCTTTTCCCACCAACCGACCTAATTCAAATACCGAGGGCCTAAATCTAGAAAGCTTGCAATTCGCCATTCAAACAATTCTAGAAGCCCAGGATAACTTGATGCTCCCTGAGATCCCTGAGGAAGTAGTTGAACAAGAGACAGTTGAAGAAGAATATTCTTCTCCGAACATTTTCGGACACTTCTCGGATAGCATTTTTCAAGCTAATTTCGAGACAGTACATCCCTAAAATACTAGGAGTAAGACGACAAACAAAACTTCTTCGGAAAACACTACGACTTTGCCCCCAAAACAGTCTAAACCAGCTGAGACTAGATAGAGTCATGTAAACCCAAACTTAGATTATGATTTAGTTGAAGATCTAAAAAAGTTAAGGGCTAACATTTCTGTTTATGAAGTATTAAAATTTTCGTTTCTGCTATTTCGCGAGAGATTGGTCTTACCTGTGGCTGCCCGAGAATGACAAGCCCAACAAAATCAAGGTAAATCGTGAACGTTACCTAAAGTTCACAGTCACAGATTTAAATGATCCCAATGAACCATTTACACCTTCTGTCGATTCACCCGAAATACAAGGGATGGATACCTTCTGTCGATTCACCTGAAATATTTACTCCTGAATGCTAAGATAATTTTCCCAGTTAGGCACATGCAATGGGTTTCTAACCTTGTCCCTGTCCGGAAGAAGAGTGGTGAAATCCAACTATGCGTCGATTTACGAAACCTTAATCGAGTGTCTGATAAAGAAAACTACCCTGTCCCACCCATGGAACAAATCCTTCAACAGGTATCTGGTTCTGAAAGACTATCCTTATTGGATGGTTTTTCAGGGTACAACCAAGTCCTGATGTCTCCTCCATACCAACTTAAAACTACCTTCCGCACTCCATGGGGCACCTACGCTTATAGGAAAATGCCCTTTGGACTCATTAATGCTGGTGCCACTTTCCAGAGAGTGATAGACAACGCTTTATGAGGCTTAATCAATCAATCTGTCGTAGTTTAACTAGATGATGTTACTGTATTCTTGAAAAAAAAAACTGATCATCTAGCTCATTTGAGATTCGTTCTACAGCGATGTCGTAAGTACGGCATTTCCTTGAATCCTAAAAAATCTATCTTCACAGTAGAACAAGGTAAGCTCTTAGGATTTATTGTGTCAATCAAAGGGATGATTATCGACCTTGAAAGGACTCAAGTCATCTCGAAACTCACCCCTCCCTCATCCAAAAAGTCTATACAGTCTTTCTTAGGCCAGATAAACTTTGTCAGGAGATTCGTCCCCAGTTTCTTTGAAATGGTGAGACCTTTACATAATTTAATTAAGAAAGACGCGCAATATCATTGGGGACCCTTAGAAAACCAAGCTTTTAATTCAATAAAAAAGGCCATAATAGACACTCCTTCTCTCATGAGCCCCGACGTTTCGCAAGACTTCACACTCTACACATTTTCTTCTGATTGCTCCTATGTTGTTGTCCTAACTCAAAAGAACGCTAAAAACAATGAAGTACCAATTCCCTTTATGAGCTCTGCTTTCAAAGGCGCGAAAATTAATTACCCAACGGTAGATCAGAAAGCCTATGTTGTTTTTAAAGCAGTCAAGCACTTCTGATCTTATCTTTTGAAATCTAGGACGAAAATTATTGTCCCTTACCCAGCCGTCAGAAATTTGTTAGTGCAGAAAGAACTAGGCGAAAAGAGGGCGAACTCGGTTACCCTTACAAGAGTATGACATAGAAATCACCCCAGCACAAATAGTGAGAGGCCAAGGGTTATGCAAGTTAGTCGTTGACTCAGCAGCAGGACAGCAAGAAGAAAACAATATGTCAAACCCAGGACAACACAATCAAAATTCAATCTATTGTGCACAAAACTCTGTCAATCTCTGGTATGACGATATAAAATTCTTTCTTGAACATGGGTCAGCCCCCCGTCACCTATATCCCACTAAAATAAGAGAGTTAAGATTAAAATCTGTCTCCTTTCATTTTATTAATGGTATTCTGTTTCGTCAAAATTTTGATGGAGTACTAATGCACTGTCTTGAAAAAGATGAAGCAGAAAAAGTCTTATTAGAATTGCATGCAGGAGAGGCCAATGAGCATTTTGGTGGGGATACCATTGCCCATAAAGTTTTAAGAGGAGGTTATTACTAGCCTACACGTGTTAGATATGCTCATGCCTTGTGTCGCAAGTGTATTATTTGTCAAAAAGCATCCAGGCGGATACAGAAACCAGCCTTTCCTTTGCAGCCTGTTTCAGTAGACTCACCTTTTCAGCAGTGGGGTCTTGATATTATAGGTCCAATCAATCCACCATCCTCACAACAACATAATTTTATCATAAAAACCACATTTTACTTCACCAGGTGGTCTGAAGCTTCCCCCTTAAGAGCTGTAAATACCAGTAAGGTAATTTCCTTTTTAAATTCAAATATTATTACTTGTTTCGGTATCCATGACTGTTTAGTATTCGATAACGCTTTTTATTTTTCGTCTCTTGAGATGAGTGAGTTCGCTCTAGAAAAAGGAATTAAATTGAAGTATTCTACCAGCTACTACCCCCAGGGAAATGGATTGGCAGAATCAACTAATAAGAATTTGATTAAAATCATCAAGAGAACAGTGTCTGAAAATCACAAAAAATGGCATAATGCACTGTTAAACGCAATCTGGGCTGATAGAGTAACACTGAAAAATATTGTGGGTAACTCTCCCTTCTTTCTCGTCTATGGCAGAGAAGCAATTCTGCCACCACATATTCTTCTTCCCTCACTACAACTATCACAGAAAATACAAGAAGAGAACTGCCCCCCTTTGGAGAATCGAATTAACGCTTTAATAAAACTAGAAGAGGTAAGGGCTCAAGCTAAACATAATTTAGATCAGCATCAACTAGTGGTCAAAAGCTGGTTTGATTCCAACTTTGCTTTTGATAGGAACTTTGAAGTAGGTGACCTTGTCTTGAAATGGGACAAACCACATGAGGGAAAGGGAGAGCATACGAAGTTTCAGAATTTATGGGTAGGACCATTTTTAATTGCTGAGAAATTAGGTCCCATCTCTTTCCAATTATAGAGTCTAGAGGGACAGCCAGACACCTATCCGGTGAATGGCCAAGCTCTAAAAAGGTATTTCGCTTGATGACCACCCTGTGTATACTGTGTAAATATTTTTCTTTTGTTTTGTTTTCTTTTGTTGTTTTGGTTTTGATTTTTCCCTTATGCTTACCAGTTTTTGCTGTTGAAATACACATACCTGTATTATGAACTGTTCAGACAAAGAAAACAGAAAATTCTTTCTCTGAAATGACTGCTAAAAAGTTGTCTAAACATCAATTGTAATATACTTCTGAAATTTACATCCATGTTGAGGAAAGCCTATTCTTTGAAAGAAGTTTATTGATTTCAATCTGTAAGTGAAGCCTGTCATGATCGTCCATTTTCTTCTTACATTATCCTTGTTCCTTAAGGGAATAACTCAGAAGATGTCTCCCTTCTTTCGAAAGTCGATTTTGTAAAAAACCATCTCTGAATCTTAATGAAGGACAGTTTAAAAAAATTCTTTTAAGGTCTGTAAAAATATGTCTAAAATATCATAATTTTCAGTGTCACCCCGCTCAATTATATATCTTTGAAAACTAAAAAAATCATTAAAAGAGTTGTGGGACGTGCTTGTAAACCCACCAGGATACTGAACAGGTCTGCTGGCAGCGGGTAAATTCATGCATGATGCCAAGACAACTTCGTCGGTGTACTGAACAGGCCCCCTGGCAGCGAAGCAATGCCGAGTATATGAAAATTCGCAAGTATGGAATCTCTTGACCTTAAAATGTCCTTTATTCTAATTTGGAACTTCTTGGTAGGATACGGATATCAGAGTGGGTTAAATGGAAACCATGTCGAGGCTATGGATGCATGCTGGCAGCAGTGGCTCTGTCAACAGTATTGGAGATTTTATCTTTAATATCATGACTCGCTTGTCTTAAGACTGTTATCAGTTTTCATATTTTAAGCACAACTGGAATTTTTTGATTAATGATGATGTTTAAACAATTTTCTGGTTGTTTTTGAGTTAGAATTATTCTCATTATCCTAATCTGGATTTGTTCTTTTGGCAGAGATAAATGCTTCTACCAGTGTGTCACCATTGTTGGCAGCCATTTTGCAATTTTATCTTTTCCTTACAAGCTGCCTACACAAGGGTTTTGAACCCTCAATACTCGTTGCAATTCTAAAAAACAAAACGACACTATTATCTTGCGCATTCTCACACCTGCCTTTCATTTTCATTTTCACGACTACAATCCTGAAAACCTTGAGTTGGAAGTCATGTCGATGGAATTAAAATCATCTTTAGATTGTTAGGAATCCTTTTGTTCATGTGGTCATTTCACCCCTATCTCACTAAAGGTCATACATGTGTCAAAACACCAAACCTTTATTCAGTTTGCATTTTTGTTAATATGGTTTCAATTTATAAGTTCGCGATGCAATGATTTTTGGTGTCTTTGATTAAATCCTTGGTGCAATGGTTTCGTAGAACGCATTAATTTTATGATTAAATATTTGGTGCAATATTCGACATGTTGTTTTGTTTTAAATCATACAAATGCTATTGTTTGTTCAAACATTCGGATAGACTTGTCATGGTTTTCAATGGTTATTCATTTGGCATGTTGATTACATTGTTTTTGACACACACCAAAAGTGATTTGAATTACCAAGGCGTCGTCGATTGTACATGCCAACATGAATGTTTTGCATGGTGTCAATTCACTCCACCACCCTCGCACGCATAAGCATTAACGTCTTCCTTGCACCTCAGGCTACCTCTGCTTGTTTTGAGAAAACTGTGGGAATTAGTCCTCTGTCTACCCTGTCAAACCCCCTCACCGATTACCCTGTTGACTATGTGTTCTCTTCTATGGCTCCTGTAGTGCGCATAGAACCCAATGGTGTCCAAACGCTGCTATTATTTGATAACGCTCATGAAGACCTGGAGAGTAATGGCTGGTTAGTTTTCATCCAAAAATTCGAGGGTTTCAACCTCGGAGTCGTTCAACAATTTTCCCTCACATTTGATGAATGCAGGGCCAAAGTTGGAGACATCCAACTCGAATTGAACGAGGAATTCCTCAGCTCAGCCACTAGTTTGCTAGCTAAGGGGCAGAAATGGTTTAAGAATTCGAAGGTGGATGAAGTGCCATGGCCGCTCCTTTTTACCTCAAGGAAAATTATCAGTTGTGACAAAGGTATGTCGGTCATAGCCCTTAAGTCTCGATGGCATGATTTGTTGGCCATTATTAAGAAATTCGTTACTTTCCAAGGTAGATATGGTTTAGTGTTCCTATACCACCTACGACTGCTTATGAGTTTCATAGATTTTCCTTTGAATATGCCACATTTCCTCCTTCACAGCTTGTATAAAATGGCCAAACAATTTAAGAGGGAGAAGGCCGACTCCAGCCTCTTCCACCACTGTTTGATTAAAATTATCATAGTCCATCATTTGAGGTTGAGTGGAGACTGTTGGGAAGATTTCTTGTTGAGTAATGGCTTTGCCAGTCCTGAATGTGGTCAAGTGGACAAGACTGTGGTCACCGAAACCCTTGTCGGACCTGTCGTGCCTCCTCCTACACTCTTACCCACTGTCGAACCCTTGACCTACCCCAACGATGACCTACCCGACACCCTGCCCGACTCATGTTTAAAAGACAATGTTGAGCTTGTTAAGAGGCCTGCAAGAAAAAAGGGCAAGGGTAATATCGATGTCAATAGAAAGGGTAAGAAGGCTACGCGCTGGATATCTAGGTGTGCTTGTAATAAGCCCAAACAAAACACAGACTAGAAGCCAATTGTTTTGAGTGAAAATCTGATTCTAAGATTGAGTGATTTCTAACCGAGGAGTACCCATACTCACACGGCATTTGTTCTGTCAATCCCTACGACTACGTATCCAACCTCCCATCGTGCCTTAAAGATGACTCCAATCTTCTGGGGATCAAGTTTGAAAGTGGAATCCCTGGTAATTTAAAAGATGCTTCACCTATAATGCCACATCCTGATCAACCATAGTGCGATGAATGCAACTCATGGCTCGAATGATACTATACAGATGTCCCTCTGTTGCAATCCCGAATCAAGTCCTTGGAGGACCAAGTGATTGTGTTGTCCAAGGAAAATGATAGACTGCAAGCTAACGATAAGAGGAAAAATACCACAAGCTTTGTCGTGTTAAAAAATGTTGAGGCAGCCACTGCCATTTTTAATTCAAAATTAGCCTGACCGAATCGTATCCCTAAAGCCAAGGTATGATATTTCAACAATGATTTTAGAACGATTCTGTTTGTTTTGAATTAGCAAAAACGATTCTGTTTGTTTTGAATTAGCATGAATGATTTTCTTTTCTTTGAATTAGAAATAAAGTATTTGTTGGATACATCGCATACATTTCTATTACCATTGAATTAATTTAATACGATTTTGTTTGTAAATATGACCAGCTACAGAATCGTGAGATTCTGTAGCTAGTCATAAAATTTGAATTTATGTTCATTTTACAATTAAACACTATCTAAAATCGTTTATTTTTGTGCATCTACAGGTACACACGAATACCAATGGGAGTTGGATCGATAATGTCATTTTAGAACATGCTTTTGTTACACAGTTTTGGGATTAGGTTGTTAGTCTTAGATAGGAATAGCAATTTGGGAGATTGTTCCCATATTTTGTGCAAACAATTTTGATGATTTCCATAGGGAATGTTTCATCCTATGGCATTTATATACTTATTATTTTTTGTAAACAATCCATCACTGTTGGGAGAACAGAGACTATGGACTGATGATTATACAGGCTCGAACGAAAGTGGATTTTTTTGTACGACTTTAGCTTCAATTTATCTTACTTTTGTTCAAGTTTTTGTGCATTTCAATTTGTAATCAAATTCTTGACTACTTTAGATATCAAGATTTGTTACAGGTTGATGCGATATGATTTAAGTATTGTCCATATTTGATGTATCTCATTTTACTTACAACAATTACCCTATTTTAATTTAATAAATAGAAGGTTAATCTTCTTTGTTAAATGAGCAGTTATGTACAAATCTTTGCAGTGGGATTTATCTTAATGTGATGATCTGTAAACTATAAAATTGTTGTTGTTGTATCTCTTATTTGTTTTGTCATTCGTATTCAAGAGAATCACTGCTTCCTATTTACGGGAAGCTTTTTGCAAAATCTGGTGCAGGTTTCTCCCATCATACAGCTAAATCGAGTACTGTGCACAGGACAAATAGGAAATGCTTCTTCAGGTCTGTTTGTTATTTGCAATTTAATAGTCAATTAATATGAGAATTCTCTATAGTTTAGATAGATATACAGTACATATTACTACTTTTATTGCTTAGTTAGATAACTGTTGTTTCATTTCTTTCTCATAAAAGTTATAAAAATCCAAAAATATTAGCTTCCCTGTCATAAGATAATCCACATATGATTTTGCAGATTTTGATTAAAATTTGTATTTTGTAAATACTGTATATATAATCGATATTTAATTGTATTTATAACTGAACATTTAATAAGTAGAATTATTGTTTTATAATATTAGTTAGTAAACTGTATATATATTTTAGATTTGTATATAGTATACAGTAGTTGTTTTTCACTTAGATTAGTTTCTTTAGCTCAGTTTTTTTTAATTTCCTAGGACTTAGATTGGCTAACGGAGCCGATAAACCCGTCGGAGTGGATTAATACAAATGTCTTGGGTTAGTTAGAAAACCCCGAACCAGATCCACCCCTCCAGTTGACGAGCGGTCAATTTTG
This sequence comes from Picea sitchensis, assembly GCA_010110895.2. Taxonomy (NCBI): domain Eukaryota; kingdom Viridiplantae; phylum Streptophyta; class Pinopsida; order Pinales; family Pinaceae; genus Picea; species Picea sitchensis. The sequence goes on along the minus strand of SNQJ01S0016379.1, from coordinate 174,881 downwards.
TCCATCAACAAATGGCGCTAGAAGGAGGGCCTGAAAATTATTAATGGCACGAGGCGATCATAAGACTCCTCCACCACCCAACCGCTCACCTATAGTGACAAGAATTCATTCAAACGAAAACATCATCCCTCAACCATCAACCACATCAAACGATGATCTACGGATCACAGTTGAACCAGTAACCCCAAATCCTACAGGTGGTGACGTACAAGAGATTTTCCGACAATCTCTCATAAGATCACATAGTGCCTTCGCCCGTTTAAGACAAGCAAATCGACCTTTGGACCAACCATTAGATTTCTCTAATATCATAGAACAACTTGGAGGCACTAACCTCACTTTAAACCCTACATATCCAACCCTCACTCCTACTACAGGAGGATCTAGGATACCACCCTCACCACCTCCATCATCTCCTTCTTCTTCTGGAGAAGACTCTTCTGACGAAGGCAGTTCCTCTTCTCATCCTTCCACACCGCCTACACCAATGGCCAACCAAAACAATCCTTCCAGACCCTGGCTCGACCAAGGTGCAGTAGCCTTACCCAGGCCTCAACATCCCTTACCCAAACATCCGGAGAAGTGGATCCCCAAGTTTGACCCTAACTCTAAATAGATCATTGAAGATCACATTAAAAAGTTTATTTTAGCCATTAGACTCCGTAATGTCGAGCATGAAGACGTAGTCTATAGATTTTTCCCCTATACTTTCGAGGGCAATGCCTCTACCTGGTACTTTTCCCAGCAACCCCATACCATCGTGTCGTGGGAGAAGTCTAAATCCTTCTTTCTTGAGAAGTTTGGAGATGATAAGTCTCCAGAAGTTCTAGTCATGGAGCTTTATAGTTTAAGAATGAACCCCAAAGAGAAAATCAAGGACTTTAACCAAATATTCTTAACACTAAAGAGCCGAATCCCTACGGATTCGATGCCTGCTGAGAATCTTATCATAGCATACTATACTAAAGCCTTACATCAAAGTAGATCCATTTGGGTAAAGCAATCTAAGAAAGCCACGTTGTTAGAGGCCTTCGAAGAGGCCAGTCAGATTGAGAAAGACATCCTTCGTTTAAAGGACACTACTAGAAACGAAACAAAGACTAGTTCATCTTCCAAAAAGAAAATCGAAATCCTCCCTAGACCTGCTCAAAATAAAATACAAACTGAAAGCTCGGATTTAGAAAACTTAACTAAAGTCGTTCAAAAACTGTCAAATCAAGTTATAGATTTGAAAAGGACGGTCGAAGAAGATTCTTTGAGCAAAGGGCCTTATAAACCCCCATTTAGGAAGCCTTTTCCCACCAACCGACCTAATTCAAATACCGAGGGCCTAAATCTAGAAAGCTTGCAATTCGCCATTCAAACAATTCTAGAAGCCCAGGATAACTTGATGCCCCCTGAGATCCTTGAGGAAGTAGTTGAACAAGAGATAGTTGAAGAAGAATATTCTTCTCCGAACATTTTCGGACACTTCTCAGATATCATTTTGCAAGCTAATTTCGAGACAGTACATCCCTACAATACTAGGAGTAAGACGACAAACAAACCTTCTTCGGAAAACACTACGACGTTTCCCCCAAAACAGTCTAAACAAGCTGAGACTAAACATAGTCATGTAAACCTAAACTTAGATTATGATTTAGTTGAAGATCTAAAAAAGTTAAGGGCTAACATTTATGTTTATGAATTATTAAAATTTCTGTTTCTGCTACAAAATATCGCAGAGAATAGCAAAAACGGTAATCCAAGCAGTAACAAAGTTGTTCAAAACAATCCAAAAGTTCCTCAGAAGGCTTCCGCTAAGAACAATTCTAATCCTCACGAGAAGGGAGGCCTTCTTGTAAATAATGTAACAATTGTAGATAAATTAGCTTTAGAGGCTGTGAGTAAAAAGCCACAAGCTTCCACCATTAGTACTCGCAGAAATGTACCTCCATTTTTGTTAACTTTTGAAATATTTAATAGAAACATGCACAATTGTATGGTAGATTCAAGAGAATCATCCAATGTAATGCCATGGTCTGTGTGTCAGAAGATTAATGCTGAAGTTGAACCATCCACCTTAAAAATCATCCAACTTGATCAAACTAGTGTTAAAGTTATAGGTGAATTAAGGAATGTGATTATAAGATTATCATATAACCCCAAAGTCCATCAAGTGATTGATATTATTGTTGTGGATATTCCAGAAGTTTATGGTTTGTTTTTAAGCAGAGACTGGTCAGAGAAGCTACATGGCTATTTCACGACAGATTGGTCTCACCTGTGGCTGCCCGAGAACGACAAGCCCAACAAAATCAAGGTAAATCGTGAACGTTACCTAAAGTTCATAGTCACAGATTTAAATGATCCCAATGAACCATTTACACTTTCTGTCGATTCACCCAAAATACAAGGGATGGATACCTTTTTTGGCAATTTCATGGCCGAGACTTCCGCTATCATTAATCGGGAACAACAGTCTGAGATTGTAGCATATATGCAGCTAGCAGTTTCTACACAATGGTCTCATGCACCCGATAAAAATCAAATATGGTCTCTTTACTCTGATGGGACAATGTCCAAGGAAGGACCTGGTGCGGGCTGCGTTATTGTTGATTCAACAGGTAACAAAACCCTGATTTCATGCAGGTTAGAATTTGAATGTACAAACAACACAACAAAATATGAGGCTTTATTGAAGGGCCTCAAAAAAGCATTAGATATGAACATTCAAAATTTGATTGTCTTTGGCGATTCGGAGATCTTTGTTAGACAGGTAAGATATTCTATCCACTGTCTATCTCCACATCTTAAAAGCTACCAATCTGAGGTATGGAATTTAATGAATAAGTTTTCTGCTTTCAACATAAATTCTATTCCTAGATTGAATAATTCTGAAGCTGATTTATTAGCTAACATAACTTCCAAACTCTTTCCTGCAAAAGGCTTTTCCCTGAATGCATTCTCTGTCGAACTGTTGTTCATGCCATCTGATCCCGACAACATCATGAATTGGAGAGTATTTGACGATGATCAATAAATTATTAGTTTCCTACATATGGAAGAAAATTTCCAAGGCACGGTGATCGACGAATGCACTCATGACGACAATCTGTGCGATTTCACGGTAATACCAAATCCGAGATCTCCTGAATCTTCATCGAACATGGTAAATTCTATCCCTAAATCTGTAGTTAGATTAGAAAATTTTTACGATCTTCAAGACAAATTCAAAAAATCGGTCAACTGTGAAACAAATAGTTCCTCTTTATCGTATGAAAAAGTAAACTTGGGAACTAATGGAAATCCACAGTGCATTAATTTAGGGGTGGGGTGTTCTGAACAAGAGAAAGCCTCATTTATTAAATTGTTTAAGGAATTCAAAGATGTTTTTGCATGGACATATGACAACCTTAAAACTTTTGACCCTAACATCATACAACACGCCATTCCTATGAAACCCCAAACCTTGTCGCTTCAACAAAAGTTAAGAAAAATCCACCCTAAGCTTGAACCGACCGTCAAAAAAGAATTAAATAAACTCCTAAATGCTAAGATAATTTTCCCAGTTAGGCACATGCAATGGGTTTCTAACCTTGTCCCTGTCCGGAAGAAGAGTGGTGAAATCCGACTATGTGTCGATTTTTGAAACCTTAATCGAGCATCTGATAAAGACAACTACCCCGTCCCACCCATGGAACAGATCCTTCAATGGGTATCTGGTTCTGAAAGACTATCCTTATTGGATGGTTTTTCAGGGTACAACCAAGTCCTGATGTCTCCTCCATACCAACTTAAAACTACCTTCCGCACTCCATGGGGCACCTACGCTTATAGGAAAATGCCCTTTGGACTCATTAATGTTGGCGCCACTTTCCAGAGAGCGATGGACATCAATTTTTGAGGCTTAATCAATCAATCTGTCGTATTTTACCTAGATGATGTTATTGTATTATCTAAAAACAAAAATGATCATCTAGCTCATTTGAGAGACGTTCTACAGCGATGTCGTAAGTACGACATTTCCTTGAATCCTAAAAAATCTATCTTCGCAGTAGAACAAGGTAAGCTCTTAGGATTTACTGTGTCAAGCAAAGGGATGATTATCGACCCTGAAAGGACTCAAGTCATCTCGAAAATCCCCCCTCCCTCATCCAAAAAGTCTATGCAGTCTTTCTTAGGCCAGATAAACTTTGTCAGGAGATTCGTCAATAGTTTCTCTGAAATGGTGAGACCTTTAAATAATTTAATTAAGAAAGACGTGCAATATCATTGGGGACCCTTTGTAAACCAAGATTTTAATTCAATAAAAAAGTCCATAATAGATGCTCCTTTTCTCATGAGCCACGACTTTTCGCAAGACTTCACACTCTACACATTTGCTTCTGACCGCTCCTATGTTGTTGTCCTAACTCAAAAGAACGCTGAAAACAATGAAGTACCAATTGCCTTTATGAGATCTTATTTCAAAGGCGCAGAACTTAATTACCCAACAGTAGATCAGCAAGCCTATGTTGTTTTTAAACCAGTGAAGCACTTCCAATCTTATCTTTTGAAATCTAGGATGAAAATTATTGTCCCTTACCCAGCCGTCAGAAATTTGTTAGTGCAGAAAGAACTAGGCGAAAAGAGGGCGAACTGGGTTACCTCCTTACAAGAGTATGAAATATAAATCACCCCAGCACAAATAGTGAGAGGCCAAGGGTTATACAAGTTATTCACTGACTCAGTAGTAGGACAGCAAGAAGAAAACGATATGTCAAACCCAGGACAACACAATCAAAATTCAATCTGTTGTGCACAAAACTCTGTCAGTCCCTGGTATGACGATATAAAATTCTGTCTTGAACATGGGTCAGCCACCCATCACCTGGATCCCACTAAAATAAGAGCATTAAGATTAAAATCTACCTCCTTTCAGTTAATTAATGGTATTTTGTTTCGTCAAAATTTTGATGGAGTACTAATGCGCTATCTTGAGAAAGATGAAGCAGAAAAAGTCTTATTAGAATTGCATGCAGGAGAGGCCGGTGGGCATTTTGGTGGGGATATCACTGCCCATAAAGTTTTAAGAGCAGTTTATTACTGGCCTACACTTTTTAGAGATGCTCATGCCTTGTGTCGCAAGTGTATTATTTGTCAAAAAGCATCCGGACGGATACAGAAACTAGCCTTTCCATTGCATCTTGTTTCAGTAGACTCCCCTTTTCAGCAATGGGGTCTTGATATTATAGGTCCAATCAATCCACCATCCTCACAGCAGCATAAGTTTATCATAACAACGACAGATTACTTCACCAGGTGGTCTGAAGTTGCCCCCTTAAGAGCTGTAAATACCAGTCAGTTAATTGTCTTTTTAAATTCAATTATTATTACTCATTTCAGTATCTCTCACTGTTTATTATTCGATAACGCTTCTTATTTTTCGTCTCTTGAGATGAGTGAGTTCTCTCTAGAAAAATGAATTAAATTGAAGTATTTTTCCAGCTACTACCCCCGGGGCAATGGATTGGCAGAATCAACTAATAAGAATCTGATTAAAATCATCGAGAGAACGGTATCCGAAAATCACAAAAATTGGCATAATGCACTGTTAAACGCAATCTGGGCTGATAGAGTAACACCGAAAACTGCTATGGGTAACTCTCCCTTCTTTCTCGTCTATGGCAGAGAAGAAATTATGCCACCACATATTCTTCTTCCCTCACTACAGCTATCACAGAAAATACAAGAAGAGAACTACCCCCCTTTGGAGAATTGAATTAATGCTTTAATAAAACTAGAAGAGGTAAGGGATCAAGCTAAACGTAAGTTAGATCAGCATCAACTAGTGTTCAAAAGATGGTTTGATTCCAAATCTTCTTCTGACAGGAAATTTAAAGTAAGTGACCTTGTCTTGAAATGGGACAAACCACATGAGGGAAAGGGAGAGCATACGAAGTTTCAAAACTTATGGCTAGGACCGTTTTTAATTGCTGAGAAATTGGGTCCTAGATCTTTCCGATTACAGAGTCTAGAGGGATAGCCAGACACCTATCTGGTGAATGGCCAAGCTATAAAAAGGTATTTCGCTTGATGACAACCATGTGTATAATGTGTAAATATTTTTCTTTTGTTTTCTTTTCTTTTGCTATTTTGGTTTTGATTTTTCCCTTATGCTTACCAGTTTTTGCTATTGAAATACACATACCTGCATTATGAACTATTCATACAAAGAAAAAAAAAATTCTTTCTCTAAAATGACTGCTGAAAAGTTGTCTAAACATCAATTGTAATATACTTCTGAAATTTACAGCCATGTTGAGGAAAGCCTGTTGTTTGAAAGAAGTTTATTGATTTCAATATGTAAGTGAAGCCTGTCACGATCATCCATTTTCTTCTTATGTTGTCCCTGTTCCTTAAGGGAATAACTCAGAAGATGTCTCCCTGCTTTCGAAGGTCGGTTTTGTAAACAAACCATATCTGAATCTTAATGAAGGACAGTTTAAAAAAAAAAAATTAAGGTCTGTAAAAATATGTCTAAAATATCATAATTTTCAGCGTCACCCCGCTCAATTATATATCTTTGAAAACTAAACAAATCATTAAAAGAGCTGTGGCACATCCTTGCAAACCCACCGGGATACTGAACAGGTTTGCTGGCAGTGGGTAAATGCATGCATGACGCCAATACAACTTCACCGGGGTACTGAACAGGCTCGCTGACAGCGAAGCAATGTCAGGTATATGAAAATTCGCAAGTATGCAATCTCTTGACCTTTGATCTAGAACTGCTTGGCAGGATATGGATATCAGAGTGGGTTAAATGGAAACCCTGTCGAGGCTATGGACACCTGCTACCAACAGTGGCTCTGTGAACAGTATTGGATATTTTATCTTTAATATCATGACTCGCTTGTCTTAAGACTGTTATCAGTTTTCATCTTTTAAGCACAGCTGAAATTTTTTGATTAACGATGGTGTTTAAACAATTTTCTGGTTTTTTTTGAGTTAGAATTATTCTCATCATCCTAATCTGGATTTGTTCGTTTGGCAGAGATAACTTCTTCTACCAGTTTGTCGCCATTGTTGGCAGCCATTTTGCAATTTTATCTTTTCCTTACAAGCTTCCTACACAAGGGTTTTGAACCCTCAATACTCGTCACAATTCTTTAAAAAAAAACGACACTATTATCTTTCGCATTCGCACACCTACCTTTCGTTTTCATTTTCATGACTGCAAGCATGAAAACCTTGAGTTGGAAGTCATGTTGATGGCATTAAAATCATCTTTAGATTGTTATGAATCCTTTTGTTCATGTGGTCATTTCACCCCTATCTCACTAAAGGTCATACATGTGTCAAAACACTAAACCTTTATTCACTTTGCATTTTTGTTAATATGGTTTCATTTTATAAGTTCGCGATGCAATGTTTTTTGGTGTCTTTGATTAAATCATTGGTGCAATGGTTTCATAGAATGCATTAATTTTATGATTAAATATTTGGTGAAATATTCGACATGTTGTTTTGTTTTAAATCATACAAATGCTATTGTTTGTTCAAACATTCAGATCGACTTGTCATGGTTTTCAATGGTTATTCATTTGGCATGTTGTTTACATTGTTTTTGACACACACCAAAAGTGATTTGAATTACCAAGGCGCCATCGATTATACATGACAACATGAATGTTTTGCATGGTTTCAATTCACTCCACCACCCTCGCATGCATAAGCATTAACGTATGCCTTGCACCTCGGGCTACCTCTGCTTGTTTTGATAAAACTGTAGGAATTTGTCATGTGTCTACCCTGTCAAACCCCCTCACCCATTACCTTGTTGACTGTGTGTTCTCTGCTATGGCTCGTGTAGTGCGCATAGAACCCAATGGCGTCCAAACATTGCTATTATTTGATAACACTCGTGAAGACTTGGAGAGTAATGGTTGGTTAGTTTTCATCCAAAAATTCGAGGGTTTCAACCTCGCAGTCGCTCAGCAATTTTCCCTCACATTTGATGGATGCATGGCCAAAGTTGGAGACATCCAACTCGAATTGAACGAGGAATTCCTCAGCTCAGCCACTGGTTTTCCAGCTAAGGGGCAGAAATGGTTTAATAATTTGAAGGTGGATTAAGTGCCATGGCCACTCCTATTTACCTCAAGGAAAATTATCAGTTGTGACAAAGGTATGTCGGCCACAGCCCTTAAGTCTCGATGGCATGATTTTTTGGCCATTATTAAGCAATTCATTACTTGCGAAGGTAGATATGGTTTAGTGTTCCTATACCACCTATGGCTGCTTATGAGTTTAATAGATTTTCCTTTAAATATGCCACATTTCCTCCTTTGCATCTTGTATAAAATGGCCAAACGATTTAAGAGGGAGAAGGCCGACTCCAGCCTCTTCCACCACTGTTTGATTAAAATTATCATAGTCCATCATTTGAGGTTGAGTGGAGACTGTTGGGAAGATTTCTTGTTGAGGAATGGCTTTGCCAGTCCTGAATGTGGTCAAGTGGACAAGAATGTGGTCACTGAAACCCTTGTCGTGCCTGTCATGACCCCTCCTACACTCTTACCCACTGTCAAACCCTTGACCTACCCCAACGATGACCTACCCAACAGCCTGCCTGACTCATGTTTAAAAGACAGTGATGAGCATGTTAAGAGGCCTGCAAGAAAAAATGGCAAGGGTAATACCGATGTCAATAGCAAGGGTAAGAAGGATGCCCACTGGATATCTAGGTGTGCTCGTAATAATCCCAAACAAAACACAGACCAGAAGCCAATTTTTTTGAGTGAATATTTGGATTCTGAGATTGAGTGATTTCTGACCGAGGAGTACCCATACTCACACGGCCTTTGTTCTATCAAGCCCTACGACTATGTATCCAACCTCCCGCCATGCCTTAAAGATGACCCCAATTTTCCCGGGATCAAGTTTGACAGTGGAACCCCTCGTAATTTAAAATATGCCTCACCTGTAATGCCACGGCCTGATCAACCAGAGTGTGATGAATGCAACTTGTGGCTCAAACGATACTATACAGATGTCCCTCTGTTGCAATCCCGAATCATGTCCTTGGAGGACCCGGTGACTGTGTTGTCCAAGGAAAATGATAGACTGCAAGCTAACAATAAGAGGCAAAAGACAACAGGCTCTGTCGTGTTCAAAAAAGTTGAGGTAGCCACTGCCATTGTTAATTCAAAATTAGCCTGACCGAATCGTATCCCTAAAGCCAAGGTATGATATTTCAACAATGATTTTAGAACGATTATGTTTGTTTTGAATTAGCAAAAACGATTCTGTTTGTTTTGAATTAGCATGAACGATTTTGTTTGCTTTGAATTAGTAATAAAGAATTTGTTGGATAGATTGAATACATTTCTATTACCATTGGATTAATTTAATACGATTTTGTTTGTACATATGACCAGCTACAGAATCGTGAGATTCTGTAGCTAGTCATAAAATTTGAATTTATGTTGATTTTACAATTAAACACTATCTAAAATCGTTTATTTTTGTGCATCTACAGGTACACATGAATTCCAATGGGAGTTGGATTAATAATGGCATTTTAGAACATGCTTTTGTTACACAGTTTTGGGATTAGGTTGTTAGTCTTAGATAGGAATAGCAATTTGGGAGATTGTTCCCATATTTTGTGCAAACAGTTTTGATGATTTCCATAGGGAATGTTTCATCCTATGGCCTTTATATAATTATTATTTTTTTTAAACAATCCATCACTGTTGGGAGAACAGAGACTATGGACTGATGATTATACAGGCTTGAATGAAAGTGGATTTTTTTGTACAGCTTTAGCTTCAATTTTTCTTACTTTTGTTTAAGTTTTTGTGCATTTCAATTTGTAATCAAATTATTGACTACTTTAGATATCAAGATTTGTTACAGGTTGATGCGATATGATTTAAGTATTGTCCATATTTGATGTATCTCATCTTACTTACAACAATTACCCTGTTTTAATTTAATGAATAGAAGGTTAATCTTTTTTGTTAAATGAGCAGTTATGTACAAATCTTCGTAGTGGGATTTATATTAATGTGATGATCTGTAAACTATAAAATTGTTGTTGCTGTATCTCTTGTTTGTTCTGTCATTTGTATTCAAGAGCATTGTTGCTTCCTGTTTACGAGAAGATTTTTGCAAAATCTAGTGTGGGTTTCCCCCATCAAAAAGCTAAATCGAGTACTGTGCACAGGACAAATAGGAAACGCTTCTTCAGGTCAGTTTGTTATTTGCAATTTAATAGTCAATTAATATGAGAATTCTCTATAGTTTAGATAGATATACAGTACATATTACTACTTTTATTGCTTAGTTAGATAACTGTTGTTTCATTTATTTCTCATAAAAGTTATAAAAATCCAAAAATATTAGCTTCGATGTCATAAGATAATCCACATATGTTTTTGCAGATTTCGATTAAAATTTGTATTTTGTAAATACTGTATATATAATCAATATTTAATTGTATTGATAACTGAACATTTAATAAGTAGAATTATTGTTTTATAATATTAGTTAGTAAACTATATATATTTTTTAGATTTGTATATAGTTTGCAGTAGTTGTTTTTCACTTAGATTAGTTTCTTTAGCTTATTTTTTTTTACTTTACTAGGACTTAGATTGGCTAACGGAGCCGCTAAACGCGTCGGAGTGGATTAATCCAAATGGCTTGGGTTATTTAGAAAACCCTGGACCGGATCCACCCCTCCAGTTGACGAGCGGTCAATTTCGCCCGTCAACAGGTCCATAGACAGCATGGCAGATTCTTATCATTCACTCATCATCCATGCACAGAAAAGTAGGGCATTTGAATCTATAGTTCTTTAAACACCGAAGTGACGACCGCCGATTCAGCTCTTGGCCGACTGCTCAAGCACGTATTAATGACTAAAGGGATAAGTGACAGAAGAGAAAACCATAAACTTTTCACAATAATCAATAAAACCCACACATAGAAGTCATTGAAATCAGAAGTTGGGTTCGCAAAGGGACTGTCATTCCACTCAGAGGTTTATCATTCACAATCCACATCAAAGAAGAAGACGCAAAGACTAAACATTCAGCCATGAATCAATCAACTAAAAGATAAGGGGTCCATAGACAACATGGAAGATAAGGGGTCCTATCCTCATATAATTAGTTATTTCCCCATTAAAAGAATGACTAAAACTAGGTACCTAATGTACAGGCACAAGAGACTACTAACATGAAAGAAAATTTTCTACCTATTGCTTAATGGGGGTTGGCATAAATATGCCAATTCTTGGCTAAATCATTTGAGAATGGAGAAGGAGATCACTATACAAAACATCGATATACCATTAAAAATACTATTAAATAGAAATTCAATGAAATATCAATTTACTTATGAAGAGTTTTTGTTAACTAGAAGGTAGGGATAAAATGTTATTTCTATCATAAAAACTCCCATATGATATGGGTTTTAATTAGAAAATGTTTCTACTATGAGTGGATATATCACTAGTGTTAGGTCACATGGCCCTCATAACATTATGATTCCTTGTTTCCTCACATAGTTCCTATGAATAGGTTGACTCATTATAGAAATACCAACATTAACAAAGTAATTTAGATTTTCTATTTATGGAAAATATTTTGAATATTAGTGTTGATTCTTAGTGTAAATGTTTGCTAGCAAACACTTTGAACCTAGTTTTTAAGGATTTTGTCACTTGTGATTACTTATTTTTAATAATATTTTTTTAAGACTCCTGTACACTACGAAATTTTGTTAAAAAATTACGATGCACTCAAGAAATAACTGTTCCATATATATAGATTCTTGTTCTTGAACTACAATCATACAATATGACACTAGATTATTCTTTGTTAAGTACAATGCCATATTCACTCTTTGCAATTCAATTCCATCTTACTCCTGGTTGTTTATATTTGATAACAAAATGAATTCTACCTTTTGCAAGATTGCTTTCGGCTATTTTCCTTTTCATTTAAAGAGCAACAATGCCACAATACTAGTAAATTACACCAACACACAAAATCTTGAAAATATCAACATCCCTAAAAAAAATGTAAATATATTTGTATATACTACCAAAGATATCAAATGATGAATAAATCCAAGGGATATAGGAAAGTGTCATAAAGTATTTACAAAACTCGTAAAAATAGAGATTCAAATGGAACTTTATGCCTTACTAGTCAATGGAATGGATATGTTATTATGTGTTGAATTGTGTAAGAAGTCAAATAGTGAATTAGGTCAGAGTGCGACTAAGTAGGGAGTTTTGTTGGGAAGTTCCACTAGGAGAGAACCGACCTAATATGGAAGTGATAGATTTATTGAACTATGCATAATTGACTTGAATATCACATTGAGATAATTAATGGAAATAATGGATGCATGTTTATAGAACATGTCAACAAAAACCTAAAAGGTTCTAAAGAATGTTTATTGGTCAACTTCATGCAGTATGGTCTATGAGTAGTTGAATGGTTGAGGACTAAGTTGATTGGGTTCTTGGTAGAATAGCACTCAATGTTACCATGGAATAGATCAATCCTAATGGTTTCTTTGAGGGTGCATATATTAACCTCAATAAATTGACAAAATGTACAAGGGATTACAAGATCAAAAGAAACATGTGTATGGTGCATCGACAATAATTATTGAACCAATTCATTGTCATTAGGAAGTGGGCATCAAATGACATGTAGAAGTTGAATTGATTGTTCAAGTGGCATGTAAAGAAGAGGAACAATTGTAACTATCTCTTAGAGATGGGCCATAAGAATATGAATTGCTAGAGATTGAGAGAGGGAGGTAGAAGTTTGAAGATTACAATTGATAAAGGATGCAATTATAGGTCTCTACAATTGGAAAAGACCTCCAAAGTGGAAGACATTGGAAAAGACCACCAAAGTGGGAGACTGGTTACTTTTTGAGCAGTTTACTACACAAGTAGGTCACTCATGTCTTACACAAATCCAATAAGTTGTCAATTTGAAGTTATATT